>JAJOOF010007713.1:0-36852 GCA_029582545.1 Solanum lignicaule | reverse complement strand
GAGTTGCATTTGCAACTACAACCCTTTAGATTAAGCCACAATTACTGAATGAAATCAGTTTTAAACAACATTTACACTATCAATTACAATACCGAGCAATTAAATCAACCCATAATCACATAATCACACCCTACGAATTAGGGTTTTAGCGAGACATCATAAAAAGACAGAAATCGTTACCAAATTATGTTTCCATCGACTGGGCAAGATTAATTTCGTCTTTACAAAGGTCTAAGATGAAGAATCTTCAACACCCACTTCCAATTTCTCAGAAATGAAAATCTTCAATTCTTCAAAGCTAAGGAAATATTATCTCCAAAACTCAGTTCTAAGCTCTCTAACTTGAAAACTGAACAATAATGCAATTTAGACAAAAATCTGGTACTAAACTAAAAATTCAAACATGTATTTATAGTCGCCAAAAATATGTTGCGAAGCACCATTCGCCAATAAGTCGGGATCGCCAATCCACTCAGCGATCCGCCCTTTGGTCAATTCCATCGCCTTTTTGCTTTGGCCTTCAGCATCTTCAAGTTCTGTATCTTTGGGTGATATAGTACAGCATCGTGGAACCGTTCGGCAATTCTCCGACTACTCCTTTCTATCGCCAACTTGATTTTCCCCTTCAGGGCTTGGCACGCTGGGACTTTAGGCGAGGCCATGGCCATTTGGCAACTCGCCTAATTGGTTAGGCGATCCTCAAGACTTCTTTTCTTCGTTCTTTCAGCTGCCTTGTTCCTTTTTGCTCATTAGTGTCCATGCTTGTTCCTCAATCCAAATACCAGAAATCAAGGATTTACATCAGTTATTGGCACAAAATATGCATGTGAGGACAGTAAATCTATTAAAATAAAGCCCTAAATGAGTTCAAATCGTAGACTCATCAAGGCTTCATTTATTTACTTAAAAGTTGGGGGATCATATTCCATCTAATAATTACCCTTGAAAAGGAGAGCAATAAAAATGAATTTCACTAATATTAATGATCAACACGACTCAATTTTGATAGAACACCAAGACAAAAAGGAAATAATCTTTCATGCATTGATAACGATAAAATAAATGACAAATCAAATCATTTCATCTGATCTATGTTTGCTTGGATGGTTTTCTATTGACTAATGAATGAATTTTTTATGTTTCGAAATAATTTATTAATTAGTTAAGAGAAAACAATCCAAGCAACATAGATTAGATGAAATGAGGGGGCGTATTTGGATGTGACTGAGTACTGAATCATTTTCTTAAGGTAATAAAAAATTATTATTTTCCTGAAAGGTACCATGGCACTAGTGCCTTCAACAATAACGATTAGCTATTTTTTCATAATGTGTATTTTGCTAAAGATTATACAGATTTATGGTTGTTCACTGCCTATGATTTAATTTATTAGGTAGTATACAAGTTCATGGATAGGGTTTAAACTGAAATTGTATGTGTAGACATCAAAATTTTGTTCGATTTATGATGTGGCTCTACATGTCTAGTTGAATCCATGTTCTTCAAACCGAGAGGTCCGTTAGAGGTTGGTAGACACTACTCACTAGTCCACCCTAAACCCTAGCCCACACCTATAAAAGAAGGGTTCAGGGTGGAGTAGCCTCCAAAACCCGTAACAGATCTCTGGGTTTGAAGAACATGGATTGGGCTAGTCTTGTAGAGGCCCATCATAAATAGAACAAAATTTTGATGTTTACATATTCATTATCGGTTTCAACCATATCCCTGAACTGTTATACTATTTCATAAAAGAATCATAGGCAGCGAACAACAATAAATCTACAGAATCTTTTGTAAAACACACATGTTGAAAAAAATAGCTAATCATTGTAGTTAAAGACATTGGTGCCATGGGACCTTTCTGGAAAACAACCATTTCCGATTACCTCAAGAAAATTATTTGGTACTCAAGTCACATCCACATATACACCCCTTCATTTCATCTCATCAATGCTTGCTTGAATCGTTTTCTCTTTACTACAAAAAATCATTAATCACTCAAGAGAAAATGATCCAACAAACATAGATAAGATGATGAATTGATTAATAATTTATTTTATCGTTGTCAATTCAGTGAAACTTATTTTCTTTTTGGTTTGTTGTTCTATTGGAATTGAGCCACGTTGACAATTAATTTTAGTGAAATTTATTTTTATTGCTTTCCTTTCCAAGGGTGATTATTATATAGCACATCTTCCCGCTACTTTTAAGTAAATAAATGAAGCCTTGGTTATTAAGGCAAGCTCGGATAAGGTTAACTTGATCATTTTCGATGCAAGAATGCTAACATGTTGCCTAATATTTTACCTGCACACATGTAGTGGTAAATATGGAAGAATATGATCATCACCATTCATAAACATTTAATTTTAGTTAGCATTAGTCATCATCATATGGAAATACCTATTATTGATGAAATAAAAGTGCTTGTAGAAGAGGCTTCCCAGCCATGAAGTGGTTTCTGATAGGCTTTTTTGTAGTAGAAAGTTGTATCTTCTCTTTAATTATATTATCCAATAGCTTCATAACTTTCTTTCCCTGTTTTGAGATGTTTTATGTCCTATTTTTTTTGTCATTTTTTTTTTCTTTTATTGCAGTGGAGTGTACGACCTGTAGGTAGACCCATGGACCGTGCATGGGTGTCATCGATCGAGGGGTCCAAGATTGGTTGTTTATGAACCCACCAGGATTGTCTGTGGTCTGACCAACAAACTGAAGGTCTGGCCGTTGGTGAGGTTGGCAGTTATTTTTAAGGTCTTTTGGGTTTTTTTCTAATTATTCTAATCCAATACTATGCCGTTTTACCTTCAATTAGAGGCCCTATATAAATTTTT
Source organism: Solanum lignicaule (assembly GCA_029582545.1). Taxonomy (NCBI): domain Eukaryota; kingdom Viridiplantae; phylum Streptophyta; class Magnoliopsida; order Solanales; family Solanaceae; genus Solanum; species Solanum lignicaule. The sequence goes on along the minus strand of JAJOOF010007713.1, from coordinate 34,018 downwards.
TACCCCCAGAATCTCTTAAATCAATTCATTCTCTCAAATTCTTAAAAAGAAGAACAAGTTGATCCTCTCAATTATTTCTCTCTAGAATCTTGAAGAAGAATACTAGGTTTTCATGTACAGTCTCCAATTTCTCCATTGATTATAAGCAATTCGCATTAAGGTATGATAATATTCACCTATGGAGTCCTTTCTTTAATAGGGTTCCTAAATTCTCCTATTTTCTCAAGGTAGAATCTCCAATGGAAGTTAGCGTTTTTACTCAATCTCATGGGTTCTTTTCAATTATGGTATTATTGACTAATTTATGTCTTCTTATGCATTAATTGGAGAAATTGCATGTTTCAAATTTGAATCCCCTTGAACCCATGTGAAATCAATATTTTCTAGAATTATTCATAAGATGAAGTTTTTGAAACATGAGAGATGAGTTTCTAAAGACATGCAAGTTCTTATGAAATTGATGAAAATTATTTAAGATTTGCTTTGAAATTCAAGCACCCATATTGTTGTTGTTGTGAAAGGATTTCTAACATACACATGAGGGATGATTGTGAAAGGATTTTTCTCACATAAATTATTATAAGGTTGAAAGGTCTTCTCACCTAAAATAATTAAAGATTTAAGGAGCTATTCTAATGTAACTTAGCTTGTATTGGTTACTTGATGTGCTCTTCCATGGATAATGAGGCAAGCGGCCGGGGATTACCCGTGAACTCCAGTAATAAGATAAATGGTGATTACCCATGTCTCATGAATGTTAAGAAAGGTGAAGACAAATCAATATTCTATGGAATTTATGCTTAGCACCGAGTGGACGAGTGACAATTACCCATGTCCCCTAAACTATGTGCAACCATAGGTTGTCTAGATAGACATTAGCTAGTGGATCCACATAAGATAGAAGTGTATGTCTTACCTTGGCAAGTATAACACCCCTTTTTGGTTTGGGAGAAACACCATATTCCATGTTAATGGCTCACATGGTCTTAAATGTCGGTTAAAGGTAAATCTCCCATAAGAATGAACTAAGGTTACTTCTAGAAGTATTTCACTAATGTTTTAAGGAGTGTAAGCCTACATTGACCATGTCCTTTAGCATGATTTCATACTTTTATGCATGGCGATAATACATGGTACATTCCCCGTACTTACAGATACTCTTGACAATATTCTTGTACAAATGTAGGGTCCGACACTCAAGTTTCGCATCACCATGGCTAGAGATCGCCTTAGTAGATATTAAAGATTGATGAGTTCTCATGCTTCGAGGACCGTGCTTTGCTTTCCTTTTTTCTTTACTTTTCAGTATTGTATGTGATGTACGTGTTACGTCCCAATCACTCTTGATGTACTAGACGACTTTGAGACTATGTTAGACTTTTGCTACTTTTATAAACTCTTGTGTTTTTACATTTTCTTTTAAACTCTCTAAATTTTCTATTATCTTGTATGATGTATGAGAAGCGACTTGTGTAGGACCTCTCGGGGTCCTATACGCGGTGCTATGTTTAGGCCATGCTATGTGTCGTGACAAACTTGGTATTCAGAGCACAAGGTTTAGAAAGGCCTTAGGAGGTCTCATAAGCCATGTCGAATAGAGTCTTGTTCATGTGTGTGAAGCGCTCCACACTTATGAATGAGAGGCTGTAAGATTTTTAGGATACTCCATTCTTTCATTACTCTAAAGTCATGTGATTTAGTTTAACTCTATAATGATTCTCTCATAATCCTTATCCGATGCTCTATAGTATATGGCCCCTTGAAGAGCTTACGTTAAGAGGAATGAGAATGTAGAACGAGAAGCTCTTTATGATACTCAAGTTTCGGTCCACCCATTTGCCGAACAAATGACTAATGCGGAGTTTAGGGCTGCTTTTCAAGTGTTGGCTCAGGCCATGACGGTTCAAGAAAACAGGGAGGTTGTGGTCCATGTGAACCCAAATGTGGGTACAACAACTACTAGATTGAGAGACTTCACTAGAACGAATCTTCTGAATTTCATGGGTCTATGTTTGAGGAATACCCTCTAAATTTCATTGATGAAATGTATAAGGTGTTGATGATCATGGGAGTGACACCAGCGGAAAATATGAAATTGGCTGCTTATCAACTTAAGGGTGTTGCTCAAATATGGTTCAACCAATGGAAAGACGAGAGGGCGGAAGATGCGGGTCCTCTTGCTTGGGAAAAGTTCTAAGTCACTTTCCTCGATAGGCTCTTTCCCTTGAGATGAGGGAGGAAAAATTCCTTGAATTTAACAACCTTCGTCAAGGAAATATGAGTGTGAATGAATATGCTTTTAAATTCACAAAATTTTCTCAATATGCTGCTAATATGGTTGCCGATCCTAGGGCAAGAATGAGTAATATTTTTTGTGTGTCTAATATGGTGGTTAAAGAATGTTGTACCATTATGCTTATCAATGATATGGATATTTCTCGTTGTATGGTTCATGCTCAACAAATTGAAGAGGAGAAACTTAAGGAAACACTTAGGGAGGCAAAGAGGGCCAAAACTGGTAATAGTGACTTTTCATATTTGAGATCCGAGAGACATGGTCGTTCTAAGTTCCCACTAAGGTTTTTTGGCCAAGGATCCTCCAACGCTCCTCCTATGTTCAACAAAGATAGGATATCTAACCCTAAGCCTCAAGGAGGCAATGGTTGTGGACGTTTATTGTCTACTCCCTCCAAGTGTGGAAGAAAACATGAGGGTAAATGTCTAGCTGGTTCTAATGCATCTTTTGGTTGTGGCAAGATGGATCACAAGATAAGGGATTGTTCCTTAGGTTCTAAGAATTGTGGAGATAATCATCGACGGGTTCCACCTTACCCTTCCACATTGTAATACCTCAAAAATCAGAACTATGATTGAACAAGAGAGAAGGGAAAACTACAGTGGGGCTCCACGCGTTGTGAAGAGGACCACGACCCAGCACCCTGCTCGTCGTTATGCACCTAGAAAAAGATGAAAGACCACGAACCACTAAACGGTCCGTGGAGCTCCAAATGAGTCGTCAAGTGGCCCGTGAAGGGGACATAGAACCAACATGGCTACTGTGAAGTACTACATACCACTAGATGGTCCGTGGAGTTTCACATGAACCTTGAAGTGGCTTGTGAAAGAGGCTTGATAGACTTTAAGATTCTGGGTCAATTTCAAACATTCATATATTTCAGTACAAAATGAATTTGGTGGCCCATAACCTATCAAATTAAAGGTCTCTGAGTCGGCTTTCCAATGCCACCAAGTTTGCCTAATTACGAGCCCGGAGTAAAAATTTATGCTCATTTTAGTGAAGCCCTATCAGGTAGAACATCTTCACTACCCAGTTGACAGGCCGTGGTGCTCATGACGGCCTGTGAAGCCTTTCTTGAAGTTAATTCGTCAACTTTTAAGTGAGGTTTCACTGCCAAAGTCACTGGTTAAGAAGCATAGACGTCTAAATGGTCCGTGGAGCTCCACACGGACCATGAAGTCATCCATGAAGGAGACTTGTCAGACTTACAGTTTAGGGTCAACTACCAAAAGCCATATCTTTCAGCACAAAATGAATTAGGTGGCCCATGACCGATCAAATAAAAGATAATTAAATCCTCTTTCCAACACCACAGAGTTTTCTATCACCCAAGCTTGAATTAAAAAGTTATGCCCATTTTAGTGAAGCCCTATCGGGCAGGGCATCTTCACGAGCTGCTTGACGAGCCTTGGTCATCATGATGGCCCGTGAAGCCTGTCTTGAAGCTACTACGGCAGAATTTAAGTCAGGGTCACATTAGTCTTTTCCCATATGCGTTGGGAACTTAAACCACATCGTTTAAGGCTTAAACTATGTCATTTTACTCAGTCTAAGCTTAGTAAACTAGTCAGAAACTATCTAAAACCCTCATTCTCCTGAAATTACCTTACTAGGAGCGAAGAGAAGAAAAAGAGGCAACCAACTCTTCAAAGAACAAGCAGAAGCGTTCTTTAAAGATTAGCCCCGAAATTCGAAGGATTTCTCCGTAGATTTCGTCACCAGGTATTTGGGATTTCTTTAGGATATTCCTTTCATTCACTAGGTCCCTAGAATTCAGTTAGTTCCTTGATTCTTCTTATCTTGTTTAGACATAGGGTTTCTAAAACCTTGAATATTTGTTATGATTTAGCTGTTGTAGTATCCTTAATCGAAATAACATGTTTATTGGAAAGTTTGCTTAATTCCTTGTATAAAATTCAAAACCCTAGTTTGTAAAAAATCTATTAATTCATGAATTATACTTTCTAGGTCAGTTTAACAAACACTCATGCTCCAATTTTAGTATGTTAGATTATCAGTGTATAAATGTTGCATTCTATGATTTCACATCTGTATTCGAGCTATTTAGTGTTTCAATTACATTTGTGTCATGTACATATTCAATTGGGAGTAGACGCACAGAGCTGGACTAGGGTTCAACGTACCCTTATAGTCCCAGAACTACTTTTAAGTCCCCTCTATTGTGTATCAGATTTAGTAATCACGCCAATCATACCTTTATACCCCTGGCAAGGTATATTGGGTCCTCTCGATAGGGCGTATACATCGGACTCCACGTTTAGCTCACGTGGTTTATGTCGGTTAATAGTAGCTCCCACAGTCAGACTCTTAGTGCATTTGATCAGGTTTTTAGTATATACTTCAACATTCAATTCAATATATTATTTTCATGATTAGTACTTGGTCATTGCTTTCAATTTAGCTTTTCAGTTATATTTCAGTATTTACATTCTTGCTCAGTTTATGTCATTGCTTAGTTATGCTTTGTTCAGTTTATATATACATATATATACATATATATATATATATATATATATATATGTATATCCATCTTAGTATTTATATCATGCATGCTCAGTACATTCCAAGTATTGACGCATACTCTGCGCTACATCCTTTCATGAAGTAGGTTCATGTACTCAGCATCCAGATCACGCTTAAATCTATTCTCGATTTGCATTCAGCAGTTTTACTAGTGAGTCCTCATATTCCAAGGACAATAGACATGGTTTCATTTAAGTCTTTATATTCAGTTTTCAGTTTTGTTGAGTTAGCTGGGGGGCATGTCCCACCAACTCAACTCAGTTAGAGGCTTTTCACACATAGTAGTAGATTTAGCTTGAGTTGTTAATTTTATCTTTCAGTTATCACTAAACTCTTAGTATGTTTTATATATTCAGACTAGTTGGGTTTTCCCCACTTTTAGTTATGTTTTAGCTTCTGCACAGTATGTTTCTTATTCAATTATTCTCAGTATGCTTGAGATATGCTAGACACAGGGTTTTCTTGGAGTCACTCATGATCCTTGGTCTCGTTTTATGCCAAGGGGGTAGCCTCGAGGTGTGATAAACTTGGTATCAGAGCATTAGGTTCAAGAGTCCTAGGATGTCTGAAAGTCGCACTAAGTTGAGTTTCTTTCATGGGTGTGAAGCGCGCCACATCTATTAGGGGGAGACTTCGAAGTGTTTTAAGAAAAACTTCACTTTCCTTGCTATTCGTATAGTGCCCGAGTATGATCCAACTTCTCCTTTCTAATCTGTCATTATTTGGTTCAGATCATGTGTCCTCATAGAGATAACAAATGGAATGCTAATGCACGCACTCCTAATGCAGTTCCTCTAGACCCAAACCATGAGGTTACGAACACAAAATTTTGAAATGCGATCCAACTCTTGGCTCAGAGTGTGGATAATAAGAACAATTAGTAGGTCCCAGTTCGTGCAAACACTGAATGTGGATCAGCCGCAGTTAGGGTTCGAGACTTTGTTCGGATGAATCTGCCTGAGTTTCTAGGGTCGAAGGTTGGTGAGGACCCACATAACTTCATTGATGAGGTTAAGAAAATTTTTTAAGTAATGCAAGTGACTGGAATTGAGAGTGTTAAGCTAGCATCCTATCAACTTATGTGGAAAGACAACAGGGGTGAAAATGAATCTTTTGTGACTTATAATAGTTTTACTGGAGTTTTTCTGGATAAGTTTTTCCCAATGGACTTGAGAGCTAAGGCACAAGTTTTTATGAACTAGAAGCAGGGTTCAATGTTGGGTCAAGAATACAGGCTAAAGTTTACCCAGCTCTCCAGGTATGCTCCACACATGGGTGCATATCCAATGGTACAAATGAGTAAGTTCTTGTTTGGAGTATCTGATCTGGTGAAGACCGAATGCAGGAATGCTATGCTTCTAGGGGATATGTATATCTCTAGACTCATATCTCATGCTCAGTAGGTTGAGGGATATAAGCTTAGGGAAATATCTAAGGACAACAAAAAGCCTACAACAGAAAATTATGAATAATCACAGCAAAATTCGAGCGGTGGGAATCGATTACAATATCAGCAAAGGACTACAGTCCCAACACCTTCAATAACTAGTGGTCCATCCCCCAGGTTTCAACGAGATCATAAATGTAGGGCATCCAACTCTAAGTCATAGGTCAGTTGTTCAAGTAACAAACTTTCCCAACTTGTCCAAAGTGTGGTAAGAACCATCCGAGCGCGTGTCCTGCAAGTAAGGAAGGGTGTTTTTGGTGTGGTCAGTCTTCACGTAGGGTGAAGTATTGCCCTTCTGCGAGGTAGGGGAAAAGAGGTAACAACAATAGGGCTCAGTCTACATTTCCAGCAGCACCAGGTCTCCCAACTCAGCAGGGTGTTTCATTTGGTACAAGTGGCGATTAGCGCCAGAAAAGGTTGTATGCTCTTTAGGCTCGTTAGGACGAGGAAGATTCTCGTGATGTGGTCACTGGTATGCTAAGAGTATTTCATTTAGATGTTTATGCATTATTAGATCCAGGAACTACACTGTATTTTGTAACTCCCTATATATACAGTAAACTCCGGTATCAGTCCAGAAACTCTCTCAGATGCCTTCTCATTCTCTACTCCAGTTGGTGACCCAGTTACAGCAAGAGGGGTATACATAAATTTCCCTGTCACAATTTCTCAAAAATTCACCTCAGCAAACCTTGTAGAGTTAGAAAGTGTAGATTTCAATAACATTCTTGGCATGGATTTGTTACATTCACGTTATGCCTAAGTCAATTGTAGAATTAAGACTATTTCGTTTCAGTTTCCAAACAAACCAGTCTTAGAATGGAAGGGAAGTAGCTCACTGCCTGCAGGTCGATTCATATCTTACCTTAAGGCCAGAAAAATGATTTCCAAAGGGTATATCTATCATATTGTTCCGGTTAAGGATTCTAACTCTAAAACCCTAACTCTTAAGTCAGTCCATGTAGTAAATTAGTTTCGAGAAGATCTTCCAGTAGTTCCTCTCGAAAGGAAAATCGACTACGAAATATATCTCCTTTTGGATACCCAACCTATTTCGATTCCTCCTTTCATAAAGGCTCAAACCGAGCTTCAGGAATTGAAAGATCAGAGGAAAGACCTTCTAGATAAGGGCTTCATCAGACCCAATATCTCTCTATAGGGTGCTCCAGTGCTGTTCGTGAAAAAGAAAGACGGTTCTCTTAGAATATGCATCGACTCTCGGCAACTGAACAAGGTCATAATCAAGAATAAATATTATATTCGACCAACTTCAGGGTACTAGTTGATTTTCTAAGATAGACCTCAAATCCAACTATCATTAGTTCAGAGTTAGAGATACTGACATTCCGAAGAAAGCTTTCAAAACTCGGTATGGTCATTCTGAATTTGTAGTTATGTGTTTTGGACTAACAAATGCTCCTGCAGCTTTAACGGATTTAATAAATAGGGTGTTCAAAAAGTATTGGACTTGTTCGTCATCGTCTTTATTGATTATATCCTTAATTATTCTCGGAGTGAGGAAGAGCATACGGCTCATCTGAGAGTTGTTTTGCAACCTCTCAATGATATCCAGTTATTCACTAAGTTCATCAAATGTGAACTCTAGTTAAAGTCGGTCACTTTCCTTGGTCATGTGGTGTCCAACGAAGGAGTCCGAATGAATTCTCAAAAAATTGAGGCATGGAACACTGGCCCAGACCCATCTCCCCAAAAGATGTCAAAAGTTTCTTTGGTTTGGCCAGTTATTACAGGAGATTTGTTGAAGGATGTTCATCCGTAACTTCCCCATTGACCAAGTTGACTCACAAGAAGGTCAAATTTCAGTGGTGAGATGAGTGTGAGAAAAGCTTCTCCGAACTGAAGACTAGGTTGGCTACAACTCATGTCTTGACTCAACTAGATGGTTCAGACGGTTATGTGATTTATTGTGATGCATCCAGGGTAGGCCTAGGTTGTGTGTTGATGCAGCGAGGTAAGCTCATAGCTTATGCATCTAGACAACTTAAGGTCCATGAGAAGAACTACCCGACTTATCACCTTGTGCTTGCAGCTATAGTATTTGCCCTAAAGATTTGGAGTCATTACTTGTATGGTGTTCATGTTGATGTGTTCACAGATCATACGAGCCTCCAGTATGTGTTCACCAAGAAATAGTTGAATCTTCGTCAGAAGAGATTGCTTGAATTCCTCAAAGACTATGACATGAATGTGCTTTATCATGCAGGTAAGGCCAAAGTAGTGGTTGATGCGCTCAGTAGGTTGTCTATGTGTAGTGTAGCACATGTTGAGGAAGAAAGGAATGATCTATCCAAGGATGTACACTGGCTTGCTCGCTTAGGAGTTTGCCATGCAGACACATCAGATGGTAGGGTGATAGTTCAGAATTGATCAGAATCTTCATTGGTAGCGGAGGTTAAGGAAAAACAGGATAGTGATCCTAAATTACTTCAGTTGAAGGGTGCAATTCATCATAAGAAAGTTGTGGTTTTCTTCTAAGGGGGAGATGGTGTGCTTCATTACCAGGGTCGTTTATGTTTTCCTAATATGGGTGAGTTGAGGCACCAGATCCTTACAAAAACTCATAACTCCATCTATTCCATTCATCTAAGTACCACTAAGATGTACCATGATCTATAAGAAGTCTTTTGGTGGAACGACATGAAGAGGGACATAGCAGACTTAGTGGCTAAGTGTCCTAACTGTCAACATGTTAAGGTAGAAAATCAAAAACCAGTAGGTATGACTCAAGAGATTAACATTCCTACATGGAAGTGGGAAGTGATAAACATGGACTTCATTATGGGTTTACCTCGTACTTGCAGACATCATGACTCTCTTTGGGTGATAGTGGACAGACTTAGTAATTCCGCTTACTTCTTTGCTATGAAGACTACCAATTCAGCACAGGACTACGCCGAACTCTTCATCAATGAGATAGTCCGGTTACATGGGGTCCCCTTGTCTATCATCACAAATAAAGCTCCTCAGTTTACGTCTCATTTTTGGAAATCGTTTCAGAAAAGTCTTCGTACCCAAGTAAATCTCACTACAATATTTCATCCACCGATGGATAGTTAGATAGAGCGTACCATTCAGACCTTAGAGGACATGTTGAGAGTTTGCGTGATCGATTTCAAGGGTATTTGGGATGATCACCTACCTCTCATAGAGTTCACCTATAACAATAACTTTCATTCCAGTATTCATATGGCCCAATATGAGGCACTATATGGGTGTAGATGCAGGTCCCCGATTGGTTGGTTTGAAGTAGGTGAAGCAACCTAGATTGGGCTAGATTCGGTTTATGAGGCTATGGAGAAAGTTTAATCCATCAGAGATCGACTAAAGACATCTCAGAGTCGTCAGAAGTCTTATGTAGATGTCAGGAGAAGGGACTCAGAGTTCGAAATCGATGATTGGGTTTTCCTAAAGGTGTCACCTATGAAGGGTGTGATGAGATTGGCAAGAAAGGGAAGCCTAGTCCTAGATATGTAGGTCCTTACAAAATCCTAAAAAAGGTTGGTAATGTGTCCTATAAGTTAGAGTTGCTGATTTGTGTTTCAACGATCGTAAATCAGTATAAAATCCCTTGCCTCCCTTTGGAGGTGCTTGCTTTCCCTTTTCAGAAGGAGCAACTGCACCCTCATTAATCACATTGCCCTGTAATCGTTCGTGGGGTGGCATTTCACTCTCGTACCAGTTGGTCCTAGCCATATCTGCAAAATACATCAGAAAAAGTTAGAAATAATTCAAGAAAAATCTAAAAATTTAGTTGTAGAAAGACTTGCCAAACCTATCAGCGTGTCCCCGAGTCACTTTGGTGAGTCATATCGACCTCTCCGAAAGGACTGGCTTGAAAATTTCCCAAAAGAATGGTAGGTCGGCGATATGTAGGGCCTTTTGGCGATTACCGACATCACTCGGTGAGCTCAGACTAGCTCGCCTAAAGTTAGAGACTCTAACTCAGCCACAATACGAAATTAAAGGCGATCTAGGGGGACATTGGTGAACCACTGAGGGATTTGGCGAGCTCGACCTAGCTCACTGAATTGCCCAACGTGCCAAATTTCAACCCCGTTTCCCAATTGCAAGCCCGCGGCCTCTAAAAACATAATCAAACTACACAATTATGCAATTAAACTAAGACCTATTCAACCCATTCCACCGAGGCACTCAGACTTCCCCCAGTTTTGCCAAAATTGGCCATTTTACGACTTTTGCCCTTAAGAATTACGTCAAATGCTCAATCATTGGTTAAAGTACATCATTTTGCACAATTGGGGTTACTCAGACTTCACCCAACTAGACCCAACAAATATTTACCGCAACCCAAGAAATTATGATCAATTTTGAAACACAAAACTTGAGAAATCAACAATTTAACAATTAAGCACAGTTACGAAACTACGATAGGAAAACTAGAACAACAACTATGATTTTAGTAAAGGCCCAACACACAACAACAAGATTTAAACAAATGCATTTGAGTACAACCGCTATTCGTGAGTTTGGAGTTCAGAAAACCAACCTTTGAGCCAAAATAATAGTTTGAAATGCTAGGCGGCAATGAAATCCAAATGCGAGCACGAGATGTAGAGCAAAAAGCGATAAAAATAACAAAAATGTGGGAAATATGAAGTGTGGGTGTGCGTGAACGGGGTTAAAATTGAGAGAATTTGAAAGATTTTTAAATTTTAAATCTTTGGCCTTCTAAAACCTTTTAGTTCACGGCCCTTTTGGCGATATTAGTCATCCTAACCAAACCACTCAACGATCCTCCGAGATGTGACTTACCTCACCGAGTTTTACAGGACGTCCAGTTAATTTGGGGGTCCAAACAGCGGAAAAAATTGGGCCCACCAACTCATCCATGGGCCCGTTGAGTTTTACCGACTCCAACCTGAAATTTTTGTGAGTTCAAGACGGTCCAGGGCATGCTCGCCGACCTCTTCGGTGAGTCGCTGACTGGACTCTTGGCTCGCCAATCTGCAATTTTCAAACACATTTCACTTTTCAACTTGCACAATCAACACCCGTTATTCCAAAAACAAACACAAATCATTAAAAACATAGGCTGCCTCCCAAGAAGCGTCTAAGTTAACGTCATGGCACGACGGAAGTACCCATTTAAGCATCATTTTTGGGGTTTGCCATAGTGTCACTAGGAAACCCCCCTTATTGTCTTGGGTTGAGATGTGAAAAAATTTGACCCATTTAAGTCTCCAACTGCTTGATAGAGATGGAATGAGAGGTCACCGTCTGGTTGAGAGTCGATACATCTTCCTTCATTTCCTTCAAAACTTTATCGAACCCTTCAACCTTGTTGAGAATACGCGAGAGCATATCCTCAGTCCAGCCTCTCTCAGAATCTTTGGGGTTTTGACGCTCGTAGGGGGGAACATACCTATCATTCTTTCCTTCTCTTTCCTTCCAAGTGGGGTTACGATCAAACCATTCTCTATCATAGTCTTTCCAGCCCTCATCTCTATTCCAACCTTGGTTTCCACCCTGCCTTGGGTAGTTGGCACGATAGCCTCCTCGTTGGTTGGCTAGAAGCTCACTTTCTCATTGTACATCGCTTCAAACTTGGCCTCTTCGTGGTTTACACCACCAACACCGACAACATTAACACTCCTAGTACCAGCACCCATGACGTTTTTGTCCAAGATATCCACCTGGGTCATCATGTTTTCCATGTTTTCCTCTCTCTTGATCTTTTTCAATCTGCTCCTTTGTCAATTTGTAAGTAAAAGGAGAGACTTGAACTTCACGGGTGTACCATCCCCAGTTAATCTTAGTCATGCCATCAAGGAGTTGGACTGCAATTATATTAGGTTGTTGCATTAAACCTCCCAAAGAAAGTTGATAAGCCACTCCATTGTTCACCGAATCAGGGTTTCTGTAGAAGTATTGCAGTTGTACATTATTGGGAAGTCCATGAGTTGGGCATTGCAGCACCATCTTCGTAAGCCTTAGCCAAGTCTCATGGATTGGTTCACCCTCCAAGTGCTTGAATCTTTGAATATTGTCCCTAAGTGTCATCATCCTTGAAGTAGGGAAAAATCGCACTTGTAATGCGGTAATAAGCTCATCCCACAAAGTGATAGTATCTCTTGGCAACTCCGCCAACCAGTTGCATGCTTCTCCCATTAGAGAAAATGGGAACAACCTCAGCCGGATTGATTCTTCAGATATATTCTTAAAGGAGAACGGTCCACACACATCAACAAAATTCCTAATATGCTTATGGGGATCCTCATGAGCCAGCCCAACAAACAAACCTTTTAGTTGTAAGAGTTGCAACATGGTGCTTGTAATGTGAAACACAAATGTTTCCTTCAGTCGGAGGTAAACGAATGGCACCAACACCATCCACTAGATTCGGCTCACTAACATCACTGAGATCCCCGATGTCATCTTGGTGACCCACTTGGCTACCATTGCTACCGTTTACGTTTATTTCCTCCTCTGTTTTAACACAAGGAACACAAAACCAAAACTTAAAGCAAGTAGATTCAACTATGACTAACAAGAATACAATTCAACTTCACCAAAAGAATTTCAAACAACACCACTCCCCGACAGCGAAGCCATTTTTATTTGACGTTTCAAGCACACCTCATCCTATTCTAGGTGTTCAATGATCATAAATCAGTATAAAATCCAACTAAATGAGTTGGGGTCGAATCCCACAGGGAGCAGTAGGTGTCTCAAAATCAATTAGGAAGTATGAATGTGGTCAAATCAGCCATAAGAATAGAGATTTTCGATTAAAGAGATAATCCAGTAAATGGGTGACACGAATGCCAGATGGGGGTTTTAGTTTTAGTTATCAACTACAAAGTGTCACAAACACTAGGAATTAACAATAATGAGACAGACTCTTGGGATGTGATCGATTATAGGCAAATATAGACATATGTGTAATTGCAACTATTAGTAAATAGCTAGATATTAGTGAGTAGGCTAGGATAAAATGGAGGTAATTTTCTCTCGAACAATTACCCCGAATCAGGTGATTTCTCTCGAACATCAACTAGCATGCAAATTAAGAGCAGCCCACACCTTAATCCATTCCATCTTTCGAGCTAAATTTGTGGGATTGGGTTTAGGATTTACTCTATCGAGCTAAACCCAGATCAAACCAATACCCACAAACCATCAATCAAAAACCTTAGTTCTAAAACTTCCTTCTCGAGTAAGGTAAAAACACAAACATAGAACTATATTTGCAACTACAATTCTTAAATTAAACCATAATTAATGATTCAAACAACTTTTAAACTAACAATTAGCAATACCCATAAGCTAAATCAGCCCATAATCACATAATCACACCCTATGAATTGGGTTTTAGCTAGAAATTATAAAAAGGTAAAAACAATTACAGAATTAATTATCCATCAACTGGGTAAGAGTGATTTTGTCTTTACAATGCTCCAATTTGATGAATCTCAACGACCCACTTCCAATTTCTCAAGAGTGAATTTCTTCAATCCTTCAAAGCTAAAGAAAACTGTAGAGAAAACTCTCTCCAAATGATAAAAACTAATTCTAATGTCAAAAAGATGTCAAAAGATTTCAAAGATACTAAACCGAATGTTCAAAAACGTATTTATAGTCGCTGAAAATAAGCTACGAAAGCCCATTTGGTGAAGTTATTTGGGCTCGCTGAACCACTCTGCGAGCCGCCCTTTGGTCTCTTCCATCGCCCTTTCACCTTGGGATTCAGCATCGTCAAGGTCAGTAACTTTGGGTGATTAATCTTGGCTTCGCGGAATCACTTGGCTATCTACCGACTGCTCTTTTTTGTCGCTGACGTGGTTCTTTCCTTCAGGGCTTGGCACACTGGAACTTTAGGTGGTCAGATGAGCCATACAACGACATGCCGAGTGCTCTCGGCGATCCTCAGGCTCGCCCTTTTTCATTTCTTCAGCTTATTTTGTTCCTTTTTCCTATTAGTGTCTTTGCTTTGTTTCTCAATTCATAACGTGAAAATAAAGGATTTAACATTAGTTATTGGCACAAATTAAGCATTTTAGGAAACTAAATCTATATAAACAAAGCCCTAAATGAGTCCAAATATCAGACTCAATAGTTGCCAGTAGAACTAGAAGTTGTTTATCCAGTCTTTCACATTTCGTTGTTGAAAAAGTGTGTGGGTGATCCGGAATCAATAGTACCATTACAGAGTGCGGGTGTGAAGGATAGTCTTATTTATGAAGAGGTGCCAATTGAAATTCTTGACCGTCAGGTTCGTAGGTTGAAAAATAAGGAAGTCGCTTCAATATATGTTTTGTGGAGGACTAAGTCCGTAGAGGGAGCTACCTGGGAAGCAGAAGTAGCCATGGTGGCCAAGTATCCTCACCTCTTTCATTTCTATTTTGTCTCAGCTTCAGGTAATACTTTCTATCTAGTCTCTTAGTTTACTCTTGTGTAAATCAGTCTCAGTACCTTGTTTCCTTAGTTATCCTTGCTTTTTAGCATATTTTCATGTTCAGGGGATTCACTTCAGTTAGATATCAATTTCTAGTACTTGGTGGTAGGGATTGCAAGTCCTTCCTTCCATACTCAACTTGTTTAGACTTTATTAGAGGACGAATGAATCCAAGGGGGAGATTTTGTAACACCTCAAAAATCAGGGTCTAAGTGATGTGAACAGGACCACGACCTATCACCTTGCTTATCGTTATGCACCTACAAAAGGTGAAAGAACACAGACCACCAAATAGTCCGTGGAGCTCCAAATGAGCCATGAAGTGGCCGAAGAAGGGAAAACAAAACCAATATGGCTATGGTGAAGTACCATAGACCACTAGACGGTCTGTGGAGCTTGACACGAACCTTGAAGTGGCTCATGAAACAGGCTTGATAGACTTTGAGGTTTGGGTCAACTTCAAACAATCATATTTTTCAGTAAAAAATAGATTAGGTAGCCCACAACCTATCAAATTAATGGTCTTTGAGTCCTCTTTCCAACGCCACTAAGTTTACCTAATTTTGAGCCCGGAGTAAAACGTTATGCTGTTTTAGTGAAGCCTGTCGAGCAGAGCATCTTCACAACCCACTTGACTGGCTGTGGTGCTCATGACAGCTCGTAAAGCCAGTCTTAAAGTCAATTTGTCAGTTTTTAAGTGAGGTTTCACCCAGAGTCACTGGTTAAGCACCAAAGACATCTAAACGGTCTGTGGAGTTCCACACGGACCGTGAAGTCGCTCGTGAAGGAAACTTGTCAGACTTAGAGTTTAGGGTCAACTTCAAACAGACACGTCTTTCAACACTAAATGAATTAGGTGTCTCCTGGCCTATCAAATTAAAGATAATTGGGTCCTCTTTCAAGCACCACCGAGTTTTCTATCATCCATTTTTGGAGCAAGAAGTTATGCCCATTTTAGTAAAGCCTGTCGTGCAGGGCAACTTCATGAGCTGTTTGATGGGCCTTGGTCATTATGATGGCCCGTGAAGCCTCCCTTGAAGCCACTTTGGTAGATCTTAAGTGAGGGTCACATTAGCCTTTTCCCCTTTGCATTGGGCACTTAAACCACGTCGTTTAAGGCTTAAACTACGTAATTTTACTAGGTCAAAGCTTAGTAAACTAGTCAGAAACTACCTAAAACCATCATTCTCCTAAAATCACCTAACTTAAAGAGTAGAGAAGAGAAAGAGGCGACCAACTCTTCTAAGAACAAGCAGAAGCGTTCTTTGAAGTTCAGCCCCGAAATCCAAAAGATTTCTCTGTAGATTTTGTCACCATGTATGTGGGATTTCACTAGAGGATTCCTTTCATCAACTAGGTTCTAGAATTCAGTCAGCTCCTTGATTCTCCATATCTTGTTTAGACCTAGGGTTTCTAAAACCTTGGCTATTTGTTGTGATTTAGTTGTTGTAGTATTCTTAATCGAAATAGTATGTTCATAGGAAAGTTTGCATAATTCATTGTATAAAACTCGGAACCCTAGTTTGTATAAATTCTCTTAATTCATAAATTCGACTTGCTAGATAAGTTCAACAGACAATCATGCTCCAGATTTAAAATGTTGCATTATTAGTATATAAATGTTGCATTCTCAGAATTCATATCAGTATTCGAGCTATTTAGTGTTTCAGTTACATTTGTGTCATGTACATATGCAGTTGGGAGTAGACTTAGCACTGAGTTGGACTAGGGTTCAGCGTACCCTCATGGTTCCAGTGCTACGTGGCCCCGTAGGATTTTAAGTTCCCTCTGTTGGGCATGAGATTTATTGATCACACCAGTCATGCGTTTATACCCTAAACAAGGTATATTGGGTTCTTTTGATGGGGCGTATACATCAGACTCCATGTTTAGCTCACGTGGTATATGTCGGTTAATAGTAGCACACACAGTCAAACTCTTAGTGCATTTTACCAAGTTTTTAGTATATACTTCAGCATTAATTTCAACATGTTATTTTCATGATTAGTACTTGGTCATTGCTTTCAGTTTAGATTTTCACTAATGTTTCGGTATTTAAATTCCTACTCAGTTTATGTCATTGCCCATTTATGCTTTGTTTAGCTTAACTCTCTCTCTCTATATATATATATATATGTCCAGCTTAATATAAATATCCTGCATACTCAGTACATTCCAAGTACTGACGCATAATCTGCCCTAAATCCTTTCATGATGTAGGTACACAGTTACACAACATCCAGATAACGCTTAGATCGATTCTCGGTCCGCATTGAGTAGCTTCAGTGGTGAGTCCTCATATTCCAAGGACAATAGACATGCTTTCATTTAATCTTTATATTCAGTTTTCAATTTTGTTAGAGTTAGCTAGGAGGCATGTCCTAGTAACTCAACTTAGTTAGAGGCTTTTCAGACATAGTAGTAGATTCAGCTTGAGTTGTTAAGTTTATCATTCAGTTATCACTAAAATCTTAGTATATTTTATATATTTAGACTAGTTGGGTTTTTCCCCACTTTCAATTATGTTTTAGCCTCCGCACAATATATGTCTTATTCAGTTATTCAAGTATTCTTGATATATGCCAGACATAGGGTTAGCTTGGGGTCACTCATGATCCTAGGTCCCGTGTTATACCTAGGGGGTAGCCTCAGGGTGTGACACCCTTGTTCTAGTGAAAATTAGAAGAAAAATCATTTCTATGCACTTCAGACTTGTCATGAGAAAGAGGGTTCTCCCGATGTGGTTACCGGTACGTTGAAAGTATTTCATCTTAATGTTTAGCTTTGCTAGATCCCATTGTTACTTTGTCATTTTTGATGCCATATTTCTCTATGAGGTTTGATATTCTTCCTGATGTGTTGTTAGATCCTTTTTTGGTCTCTACTCATGTGGGTGATTCTATTGTGGCTAAGTGGGCCTATAGAAAGTGTTTGGCTCCTTATCCCAAAGAGCCACTCATGTTGATCTTATAGAGCTTGATATGCTAGAATTTTATGTTATCCTTGGTATGGATTGGCTGTAGTCATGATATGATTCTATCTATTGGATAACCCATTTCAGTTTTTAAATAAACCAATCCTATAATGGAAATGGGGAAATTCTTTCTCTAAGAGTCAGTTTGTTTCATGTTTTAAAGCTAGAAAGATGATTTCTAAGGGTTGCATATTCAATATGGTGCGGGTTAGGAATTTGAATCTAAAACCCCTACTCTTGAGTCGATCCTCGTGGTTAACAAGTTTCTGGAAGTTTTCCCTGATGATTTACCCATTGTTCCTCCCGAGAGGGAAATAGCCATCTATATTGACCTTCTAGCAGATACGCAACCTATCACTATTCCTCCCTACTGAATCGCTCCGGTAGAACTTAAGGAATTAAAGGAGTAATCAAAAGATTTTTTAGATAATGGTTTCATTCGACCAAGTATCTCTCCATGAGGTTCTCCAGTTTTGTTTGTTAGAAATAAAGATTGTTCACACTATTTGTGTATTGACTACCAGCAATTGAACAAGGTTACCGTTAATAACAGATATCCTCTCTCAAGGATATATGATTTGTTTGATCAACTTGAAGAAGCAAATTACTTTTCTAAGTTTGACCTTCGATCGGGTTATCACCAATTGAGGGTAAAGGAAGATGACACTCCGAAGATGGCTTTTTAAACTCGATATCGTCATTATGAGTTTTTGGTGATGTTGTTTGACTTGACAAATGCTCCTTTCGTATTTATGGATTTGATGAATAAGGTATTTAAACAATACCTTGATATGTTTGTGATTGTGTTCATTGATGATGTATTGATCTATTCAAAGAGTGAAGACGAGCATACCGATAATTTGAGAATTGTGCTGCAAGTCCTCAAGGACCAACAATTGTTTGCAAAGCTTAGCACATGCGAGTTTTGGTTATTGTCTATGGCTTTTCTTGGTCATATTATTTTTGGTAAGGGTATTTAAGTAGATCCTAAGAAGACGGATGAGGTTAAGAGTTGGCCTAGACCTCTATCCCCTTCGGACAATAGAAGTTTCCTAGGTTTGATTGGTTATTATAGGAGGTTTGTTGAAGGATTTTCTCTGATTGCCTCTCTATTGACGGTATTGACCCAAAATAAGGTTAAATTAATATGGTCTGAAGCATGTGAAAAGAGTTTCCAAGAATTAAAGGATAGACTTACTTCTGCACCGGTATTGACTTTACCGGAATGAACTAATAGATTTGTTGTTTATTGTGATGCCTCAAGAATTGGGTTAGGATGTGTCCTCATGCAAAATGGGAAAGTTATTGCCTATGCTTCAAGGCAACTTAAGATTCATGAGAAGAATTATCCTACCATGACCTAGAACTAGCGGCAGTTGTCTTTGCTCTAAAGATTTGGAGGCACTACTTGTATGGTATTCATGTAGTTGTCTTCACTGACCACAACAGTTTTCAATATGTGTTAAAAAGAAACATTTGAATCTTCACCAAATAAGCTGGCTTAAGTTATTAAAGGACAATGATATGTGTTCTCTATCAACCCGGTAAAGCAAATATGGTGGAGGATGCTCTTAGTCAATTATCGATAGGTAGTGTTGCTCATATTGAGGATGATAAAAAGGAGTTGGTCCGAGATGTTCATAGATTGGGACGATTGGATGTTCGATTAGTTGATTCTACCAGAGGTGGTTTTATGGTTCACAATAGCTGAGAACCATCCTTTGTGGCAGATGTGAAAGCCAAGCAAGGTCTTGATCCGACCTTAGTTTAATAGAAGGAAGCGTTGCTTAAAAAGTCGGTAGAGGCTTTCTCTCAAGGGGGAGTTGGCGTTCTTAGATATCAAGGTCGTTTGTGTGTCCCTAATATTGATGACTTGAGAGTGAAAATCTTATTAGAAGCCAAAAGTTCTTGATATTTCATTCACCTGGGAGCTACCAAGATGTACCGTGACCTACGAGAGATCTATTGGGTGAATGAGATGAAGGAGGATATTGCGGAATATGTGCCTAAGTGTGCTAATTGTCTATAAGTGAAAGTTGAACATCAAAAGCCAGAATGTTTATCTCAAAATGTTAGCATTCCTACTTTGAAGTGGGAAGATTTAAACATGGACTTCACTACTGGTTCACCATGCACCCTGTAGCAACATGAATCGATTTGGATTATTGTTGATCGAATGACGAAATTAGTTCATTTAATTCCCTTCAATATGTCTTATTCAGTGGAGGACTATGTTAAGTTGTATTTGAGGGAAATTATAAGGTTTCATAGAGTACCCCTATCCATTATCTCTGATCGTTGTACCCAATTCACTTCTCAGTTTTGAAAATCTTTCCAAAAGGGTATTGGTACTCTTGTTAATCTTATTACGGACTTTCATCCACAAACCAATAGGCAAGAGGAGCATACTATCCAAACTTTGAGGATATATTGAGAGCATGTGTAATTGACTTCAAGGGTAATTGGGATGATCACTTGCCTTTGTTTGAATTTGCGTATAATAATAGCTGTCACTCAAGCATTAGAATATCTCCATTTGAGGCTCTATATGGTAGGAGGTGTAGATATCCAATAGGTTTGTTTGAAGTGGGCGAAGTATCTTTGATAAGCCCTGAGTTGGTGCATGAGGCTATGAAGAAAGTTCGGCTTATTAGAGAAAGGTTAAAAATGAATCAAAGTTGGCAAAAGTCTTATGATGATGTTAGAATGAGAGACCTTGAGTTTGATGTACATAATTTGGTCTATTTGAAAATATCACCCATGAAGGGTGTGATGAGATTTGGGAAGAAGGGGAAACTTAGTCCCCATTACGTGGGCCCATATCAGATTTTGAGGTGCACTGATAAAGTTGCTTACGAACTTTATTTCCCTAATATTTAGCATCGGTGCATGCAGTTGTCCATTTCCCCTTATTGAAGAAATGTGTTTCAGATCCGACATTCATTGTTCCCTTCAAAGGACTGGGAGTTAAGGATAATCTTTCTTATGAGGAAGTTCCGGTTTAGATTTTAGATCGGCAAGTGAAGAAGTTGAGAAACAAAGAGGTTTGTTTTATAAAGTTTATATGGAGGAATTAGTTAGTTCAGGGTGCTACTTAAGAGGCCGAAGCCGATATGATATCTCATTATCCTCATCTCTTTCCTTTCATCCCTACTCTAGCTTGAGGTATTTAATTTCTCATGGTTTACTCTTTTGTTGTCATGTGTCTTAGATATTCCCATGATTTCCTCATTTATGCATGATCATGAAAATATTAAATTTTGAGAAAATGAGTTAACTTGATTGATTTCTTCATGTTTATGAGCGTTTGAGTATGAGTTGCATATAGACTACATAACATGATGTTTTGAACATATAAAGCTTGAAGTTGATGTTTCCTCCTCGGATATGTGCATTTATATGATTACATTCATATTGGGTTGTTAGGTTAAGTTCCTACCCTCCATATGATGTCTTGAATCTCATTCGAAAATGAATGTTCCCAAGGGGGAGATATTGTAACAC
Organism: Solanum lignicaule; assembly: GCA_029582545.1. Lineage (NCBI taxonomy): Eukaryota > Viridiplantae > Streptophyta > Magnoliopsida > Solanales > Solanaceae > Solanum > Solanum lignicaule. The sequence goes on along the minus strand of JAJOOF010007713.1, from coordinate 12,813 downwards.
CTTGAACCACGGTGGCCATTTACTGTCCGTAGATTGATCTACAAACCGTACTGTTGATCCGTAGATTGATACTGCGAGGGTTCCAGTACCTGATTTTTTAAGATTCCAAGTATGGAGCTATGGAGGGGATTGACGGACTGTAGATCGATCTACGGTCCGTACTGCAAGTCCGTCTTTTACTTCAGAGAAGTTGATTTTTGGAAGCTGAAATATTTTCTAAGTCTTGGCTGACGGAAGGGACTTACGGACCGTAGATCCATTGAAGGTCCGTAAGTCAGTCTCGTGGAATGAAGACGAGTGCCTGAACAAACTTTCCTTAATTTGTTTCCCTTTTAATTTAGGATTTGTTTTCTATAAATAGGCAATGTAAACCTTGTTTTTGGAGGTTAGACATTATTATTCTAGTTTTACTTGGTGACTTTGGAGATTAATTGGTGCGAAGTAATAACTACACCAAACATCGATTATGATGGCCAATATGAGGTATAGGTAAGGGTTAGTAAATTATACACACGTAGCCGGACCAAGGTGCGGGGTGAAATTCTCTAGATGCCGGACCAAGGATTTAGAGATACATCACTTACCACTTTGCATGTGATATACTAGGAAAGGATTGTTATTACTAGGATTACTGCGTTATGGGCTTGTGGGGAACACTATACCCTAGTTAATTTTCTCATCTTGATAACTGCCAAAATTGATTTCTGTTTATTCATTACTTACTAAATTCTTACAATTTGTTTAAGAAAATCCCCCCTTTAATTACCTGTTTCTGGAAGTAATTTAACTAATTGAATATAATTGTTGTAGACACGTAATTTTTGACCGAACTTAAGGTATTACACCATTTTTTATTCCTTACATATTTCTTCTAGGTTTATATTAAATATTTATTTTTTCATCGTATTTTAGTAAGTTTATTTTAAAAGATTTGAAAACTACAAAAAATATATGTTTTCTTTTGATTGTTAAAATCAGCTAGTATTTCTTAATTATATTAATATATATATATTTTTTTTATTATTATTATTATTATTATTATTATCATTATTACAATTTATATATATTTAATTTATATAAAACATAAAAAATAACTTAACCTACCCACTTCACCCCCGACAACCTCACTACCTCTACTCCACTCACCACCCCACTCCACTATTTCCCCCTATTCCATAAAACACTATACACATATATACAGCAACACAAACGTACGGAAAAAAGAGGGACCAACGGAAGAGAAAGAAAATCAGCAAAAAATATATACACACACAAAACGCCAGAAGAAAAAAAAAACTTACATTTTATTTTTATTTTTTCTTTCACTCACAAACAAAAGTTGATGTTGAGGTTCACTTTCGTGGTTCCTTATTAGGATTGTTTCCTTTTCGTGAATTGATTTCGCAAGAGGTACCATTCAACTTTTTGTATAATTTGATTTTCACAATTATATAATACTTGATTTCAACGTTATGAAGTTGCTCGAATATTATGTGCGTTTAATCTCATTATTTTTCATCATGTACCATAGGTTATTATTAATTAAGCATCTCTTCCATCCAATCAAAATTTACCAAATACCTGAAAAATTATTATAATAGTTTGTTTAGTCAAATTTATCTAAATAAAAATGTTCATCCTAGAAAAATTAAGAAATGAAGAGTTACACTCTTTTTATTTTTTTTATTTTAATGCTTTTTGTCATGACTTGTAAATATCCTAAAAATATAAATGCATCTATATCAAATTTTAATATGAAATAACTTTATATTCGTTTAAAATTTTAGACTTTTATTATGTAAATAGTGTTTATAAATATAAATAGATGTAATATAATCACTAATAATACACTTAAATTTTCTAGTAGTATGTAAAATATTAAAATATATGACCCGTTTCAAAAGGTCAGTTTCAATTAAGAATGTGGTTACACATCTTTCTTTGAAACACTTAAAAGAAACTCAAGGATGCGGTGACGCACCTTGTCCAAATTGTTTTAATAATTAATTTTTCATTAATTTAAACCAAGAAGTGTAAATTGATATTATTAAGCGTGATGAACTCAAGATGGGATGACAGTTATGTCTCCAAATATCAAGATCGAGAATGCAGTTATGCATCCGATTTAAGACTAATAAAATTCAATAATTAAAATATAAGCAAATTTTGGCATATAGACACAAATTATCCAAAAAATAATCATAATTTAAGTATAAGTCAATAAAAGCGACCGTGCTAGAACCACGGGACTCGAGGGATGCCTAATACCTTCCCTTCGGTCAACAGAATTCCTTACCCAAATTTCTAGTTTGCAGACCATATTAAAGAGTCATTTCCTTTTGATTAGGGATTAAACAAAAAGGTGACTTAGAACACCATAACTCAATTCCAAGTGGCGACTCTGAAAAAATAAAATAATCCCTAAATCAATACCGTCACTTCAATTGGAAAAATCCTTTTGCCGCTGTGCGCAAAAAGGGGTTTGACAATTGTTGGTTAAATTAAAGTTTAAACCATTTTCCTCGTGGGATCGACCCCAACCTACAAGTTGGGTTCTGTACTTGATAACGATCGCTTATACTTCTTTAGGGAGGTGTAATTTGAGTGTATCAAATTTTGGCGCCACTGTCGGGGAATTTGGTTATTAGATTTATTTTAACTACATTATTGAACGTTAGTCAAATATTTCCTAATTTTACTTTTTTTTCTTGACGTCTCTCTCAGATTCTGACTCTAGTGTATGCCAAGTATACGGAGCCAGGGCGAACCACTTACTCCATACGATCCAGAGTTGAACAGAACTTTCCAAAGAATGAACAATTAAGGACTTCCAGTTAATCCTATCGGAGTAAATCTTGGTGATGCGGTTGAGTTACAACATCCAAGAGTAGTTGGTGAGGAAAACCGGGGTCTAGCTGAAAATCAATTAGGTGATGCAGTGAGGGTGCATGGTCCATCAGGTCCATGACAACTATCGGGACAACATCAATATAGCAGACTATGATGGACCTGTTGTCCTACCTCCTCTACCTCCAGGGCACACATTTGTGGTGACTAGTAGCTTGATACAGATGCTTACAGCAAGAGGCTTATTCTCAGGATCGCCATCGGAGGATCCACATGCTCACTTAGCAAAGCTAAGGGTGGTTTGCAAAAGTTGTGTAGGTAGACCAGACTTGGATATGGATGCCATTGGATTACGAGTGTTCCCTCTGTCACTGATAGGCGATGTTGTAGTATGGTTCACTGAGCTTCCGTATAACTCAATATTTACATAGGACCAACTGGCAGAGGTGTTTCGAGCAAAGTACTATCCAGTGTCCAATAAGCTCAATCACAAAGATACGGTCAACAATTTTTTGGCATTACCTAGAGAGTCTGTGAGTAGCTCGTGGGACAGATTCATTGCCTTCGTAAGAGGTGTCCCAAATCACCATATTGATGATGAGTCGCTGAAGGAATATTTCTATCGAGGACATGATGATAACAATAAAGCAGTACTTGACACTATTGCCGGAGGTTCATATGGTGATTGTACATATGCACAGATTGCTGAAAAACTGGAGAAGATCTCTCGCAACAATAAAGCATGGAGCAATAGGAGGTCAGATACTGGGAGAAACACATTTGCCATTCAAAATACAAATATTAATTCTGTAGATGATATTCGTGAGAAGATGGCCCAGATGAGGACCGAGTTGGGGTTGGTGTTGAAGCATGTGAGCGGAGGAGCAGAAAAGGTAAATGCTGTGAATTAATTAACTAGAACTCCACCACCAGTTGAAGAGTGTTACTATGAAGAGGATGCTTATGCTGTGAATGATCAGACGGGGGGTTTCCGACCAAATGCCCAAGGATCTAACACGGAAAATTGTAGCTAAGGTCAAGGAAACCAAGGTCGGAACTATGGAAATTACAATCGAGAGGGTCACTATGTCCGGGATGGAAACTACAATTGCGACACCAACTACAACAGGAACAAATATGGCAACAAAAACGATCGGGTTGGACCTTATGTTCCCCCTCAAAATTGGGAATCTGGTGCCAGGGAAACTGGAGGCAATATGGCACGTATTGAAGATATGATGCAGAAGATGATGAGAAGGTTTGATGCAACTGATGAGAATGTTAAGGAGATGAGAAGCGACTTGTCTGGTATTGGACAAAAGGTTGATGCCCATGCAGTGTCAATAAAGCACCTAGAGCAGCAGATGACCCAATTGTCTACTACAGTGAACCCACGTCAACCTGGTACTCTTCCTAGCAACACCATTCAGAATCCAAAGAATGACGGTCATTGTATGGCAGTTACTACTCGAGGGGGTAAGCACACCATAGATCCACTTAGGCCGTCAGTGGTGGAAGTTGAGATTATAAAAGAAGATGATGTGATAGAGGTTAGAGAAGAGTTTGAGAATGCGACAGAGAAAGAAGCGGAGATATCTCAAAAAGTGGTCCCCATACCTAGACCTTCACCACCTTTCCCACAGTGTTAGTGAAGAAGACTGAAGATGGTAAATATCGAAGGTTTATTACTATGTTGAAGCAGCTTTCTATCAATGTTCCTTTGATAGAAGCCTTGGAGCAAATGCCTGGGTATGCGAAGTTTATGAAGGATATGGTGACAAAAAAAGGTCTGTGAGTTTTGAAGATGATGATAGATTGCAACATTGTAGCGCTATTGCTACAAGATCTCCTATGCAGAAGAAGGAAGACTCGGGTGCTTTCACGATCCCATATATTATAGGGTTGTTACACTTTGCTAAGGCATTATGTGATCTTGGTGCTAGCATCAACCTCATGCCCTTGTCCATTTACAAGAAGTTGGGTCTGGGGGACCCAAAGCCCACTGCAATGTGGTTACTAATGGCCGATCGAACTGTGAAGAGGCCCATTGGTGTACTCCATGAGGTGCTAGTGAAAGTGGAGTTGTTCATTTTTCTGACAGATTTTGTGATTCTTTACTGTGAGGTTGATTTTGAGGGTCCCATCATCCTTGGGAGACCATTTCTTGCCACAGGGCGTTCGTTGGTTGATATGGAAAAGGGACAGATGAAGTTCAGACTATGAAGAAGCAACTTTCAATATTTGTAGGTCCATGAAGCAGAGTGGTGAGCTCCAAACAATATCTGCTATAACTTATAGAGTGGAGAGTGGGACAGAAATGGAAATAAAAGAGCGACTAGGTGTTGAGGTACTAGCAGCAGTTATGATGAATTTCCATAGTGATGGCATTGAAGTGTATGATGAATTGGTAGCCGCACTCGATAGGTGTGAATACCGGCCCAAACCAAAGAAGTATGAATTAGACATGAAGAATCGCGAGTCCCCACCCGCAAAACCATCTATTGTGGAGGCACCGAAATTGGAGCTTAAGGCCCTACCACCGCATTTGAGGTATGTATACTTGGACAAAGAGAATACTTTGCCGGTCATCATTGCAACAGATTTGAATGTGAGACAAATAGAGTGCTTGGTGACTGTGTTATAAAGGTTCAAGCGAGCTATTGGGTGGCCTATCGCAGATATTATTGGTATTCCTCCTGGTATTTTCTCTCACAAAATCTAACTCATGCCAGATCATAAGCCCAGTATCGAGCACCAGAGAAGATTAAATCCACCTATGCAAGAGGTAGCTAAAAAGGAGATCATCAAGTGGCTGGATGTGGGAGTTATTTATCCCATTGCAGATAGTAGTTGGGTATGTCTTGTGCATTGTGTGCCTAAAAAAGGTGGTATGACTGTGGTTCCAAATGAAAGAAAAGAACTTGTTCCAATGAGGCCCGTTACTGGATGGAGAGTTTGTATGGATTACCGGATGTTGAATGCGTGGACAGAAAAGGACCACTTTCCTATGCCATTCATGGACTAGATGTTGGATAGACTTGCAGGAAAGCGTAGGTATTGTTTTCTTGATGGGTATTCGGGCTACAATCAAATTTCTATAGCTCCAGAAGACCAAGTGAAGACAACCTTGACTTGCCCATATAGAATTTTGCTTTCAAACGGATGCCATTTGGGTTGTGCAATGCTCCAGCAACCTTCCAGTGGTGTATGATGTTGATATTTTCTGATATGATGGAGGACACTATTGAAGTGTTCATGGATGATTGTTTAGTTGTAGGTGATTCTTTTGAGCGTTGTCTAGATCATTTGGCCGAGGTGCTTAAAAGGTGTGAAGACTGCAACTTGGTGCTTAATTGGGAGAAGTGTCATTTCATGGTTAAAGAAGGTATAGTGTTGGGTCATCGAATTTCAGAGAAAGGTATTGAGGTTGATAGAGCTAAATTTGAGGTAATAGGAAAGCTTCTGCCACCCATTTCAGTAAAAGGTGTTAGAAGTTTTCTTGGGCATGCAGGTTTTTATAGTAGATTCATCAAAGATTTCTAAAAAATTGCACATCCGTTGTGCAAACTGCTCGAGAAGGAGTGTAGGTTATATTTTGATGATGCCTGTCTTAGAGCATTTGGAGAGTTGAAGGAGAACTTGGTTACTGCACCTATCATTATTTCACTGGATTGGGGACAACCGTTTGAGGTAATGTGCGATGCGAGTGGAGTGGCGTTTGGTGTAGTATTGGGTCAAAGGCGAGAGAAAATTCTCCACCCTATTTACTATGCTAGCAAAGCTCTAAATGTGGTCCAGAAGGATTATATTGTGACCGAACAAGAACTTCTTGTGGTGGTTTTTGCATTCGAGAAATTTTGATCCTACTTGTTTAGTACTAAGGTCATAGTGCATACTGACCATTCTGCATTGAGGTATTTGATGGCAAAAAAGGATGCAAAACCAAGATTGATTAGATGGGTATTATTGCTGCAAGAGTTTGATTTTGTGGTAAAAGATAGAAAGGGAACCGAAAATCAAGTTGCCGATCACTTGTCTGGATTAGAGAAAGAGGCTATGCTAAAGCTTGGAGATAGGGCTAAAATTAATGATGCTTTTCCAAATGAAGAGGTATTGGCTGCTTCTCATGATTTGATTCCTTGGTTTGCAGACTTTGCTAATTATTTGGCAAGCGATATTGTGCCCCCCGATTTGTCTTTTCATCAAAGGAAAAAGTTTATGCATAATGTGAAGAAATTCTTTTGGGATGAACCTTATTTGTATCGTAGTTGTGCTGATGGGATTATTCGTCGTTATGTGCCCGAGGTTGAGATGTTGAGTGTAGTTGAAGCATGCCATTCATCTCCAGTTGGTGGGCATCAATGTGGTATTCAGACTGCACATAAGATTTTGCAGTGTGGATACTACTGGCCTACCATTCGCCAAGATGCTCATGATTTCGCCAAGTCTTGTGATCGTTGCTAAAGAGAAGAAGGGATTTGAAAGAGGCAAGAGCTCCCTATGAATCCTATATTGGTGATAGAGTTGTTTGATGTATGAGCCATTGATTTTAGGGTCCATTTGTGAGTTCATATGGGATGAAGTATATTCTTGTTGCGGTTGATTATGTATCGAAGTGGGTGGAAGCAGTTGCACTCGCCAACAATGACGGTAAAAGTGTCACCACATTCTTGAAAAAGAATATCTTCTCCAGATTTGGTACACCGAGGGCTATTATTAGCGATGGAGGTTCTCACTTTTCTAATAAGTTGTTGAAAGCACTACTTGAGAAATACGGTGTCTGTCACACTATAGCCACTCCTTACCATCCACAGACTAGCGGTCAAGTTGAAGTATCCAAAAGAGAGATCAAACAGATAATGGTGAAGACTGTGAATGCTAATAGAATGGATTGGTCAAGGAAGGTTGATGATGCTCTATGGGCATATCGCACTGCATACAAGACCCCCATAGGTATGTCTCCCTACCAACTTGTGTATGGGAAATCTTGTCATTTACCAGTAGAGCTAGAGCATAAGGCGATGTGGGCAATGAAGAAGTTAAATTTCGATTGTGGCGCCGCATTTAATCAAAGAATGAATGACTTGAATATGCTTGATGAGTTTCGCCTAAAAGCTTATGAAAGTTCAGCCTTGTACAAAGAGAAGATGAAGCGGTATCATGATCAAAGAATTGAAAAGCGAGAATTTGTGGTTAGTGATCTTGTGCTTCTATTCAACTCTAGGTTGCGCTTGTTTCCAAGCAAACTCAAGTCCAAATGAACTGGGCCATTTTTGCTCACAATAGTGCTCTCCCATGGAGCGGTTGGGCTTGAAAATAGTGATGGAACAATGTTCATGGTGAACGGGCAAAGGATCAAGGTCTATTTGGGAAATGCTGAGAGCGTGCAAGAAGTGGTTGAGGCCTATCATTTTGATGAAGTCTGAGTAATCAAGAGGCCTGCGTCGTGCCGCGATGTTAAATCAAGCGCTGCTTTGGAGGCAACCCAAGATGTACAATTTCGCCAACGATAGGATATAGTTTTTCTCTAGTAGTTTGCTTTGTTTGATTTCATCCCTGTATCAAATTAGATAGTTGTTTTAGTTTTTGTACTAGTGTTGACTAAAATTAGCATAGGGTCCATGTCTAAAGAGTGTCCAGAAAATGTAAAAAGAATAGCCTATTGTTTGCTACATATGCAGGTACGCCATGAAAATTCTGCAGAAAATGGTCTAGTGCAGAGGTCTACGGACCCCATCGACGGTCCGTCGATTCATCAACAGACCGTAAATGGTGCCCGTAGATCCCAGGTAAGCCTTTAAATTTTTCAAGTGTAAGAGTGATCTACGGTCCTGATCTACGGACCGTAGATCGACTCACGGACCGTAGACGGGGTCTCGTGAGTCCAAACCCTAAGGCTATCTGACCCGACCCGGACCGCCCTATTTAAAAACCCCCATGTTTTAAACCATTCCATTTCCTTCCATTAGTCCCTAAACCGTTTCAACCATCCCATAACCTCCCTAAATCACTCCATAACTCCTTCATAATATCATCCCTTCCATAATTCCCTAACTTCCCTTCCATTTTGAATACAACTCATCCCATATTCCAAGGGTCCGATGTTTTGTTAGTAACGAAGAGGTGATTCCTTGGTCTTGCTAAGCGTAGTGTCGTCACGCAATCACCCCACTCCTCGTTGCTTGTAAGGTAATAGACTTTCCCCTCACTTTGAATTTCGATTCATAGATTGAATATAGAAAGTGGGGAGTTGGGTCTTGACCTTGGGTAATTGTTAGATGAAATTTCATGATAAACTTGAAAATTACAATGCCCTTGGAATGATAGATAGTAATTGTGTAGCCTTGTTGTATGTGATTGTAAGTCTAAATGTCAGTTTCGACTTAGGGTTCCAAAAGTTGTCTAAACTATTTGGTAAAAAGATCATTCGGAATCCTAAGAATGAAGAACTAGCATAATTGAATGTTGAAATGCATGATGAGACTTCGTTAATGTTGTAAAATAAGGAAAAATATGTATGATCAGAAGTAAAGAATGGCTGAAACCTGGCACAGATGGCATCCACGATACCCCGTCTACGAAACGTATATCCGTCTACGGACCGTAGATGAGGTTCATGACTGGAAGCACATGAAAATTTTCGCCAAGTGTGAAACCACGGATGTGGACTACGGTCCGTAGATCAATCTATGGACCGTTCTACACATCCGTGGTTCCCATCTGCAACCTATATTATTGGCCCCCTAATCCAAGAAAGAGATCCACGGACCGTAGATCAGTCTACGGACCGTAGGTCTCCTCCGTGGATGACCACTGTAGCCTCTGTCTGAAATTTTCTTGGGACTTTGTCACTGTTCGTTTATAGTTCTAAAAGTTTTTTTTGTTTGTTTATAGTTAGTTTTGGCACTAATATTGCGTCCACAGGTACGATGGCACCCAAAAAGCTAATCACCTACTCAAAACAGGGCAAGTCAAAATATGTTGCTCCTAGCTTCAGGTTATTCGATGAGGACACGGACACGGAAATGGATCCAGTATACGTTCCTCCCAACACATGGACTTCTCCCACTGCACCCCGTGTCACCAGAGGCACCCCCCAAAAGTTGCTTCCCGACGTAATCACTGTCTCCCAGTCTGATGAGGAGCACACACTGATCGGATCACCAACTGGGGCTGCTTCCAGTTCAGAGGAGGGGTCTATGTCCGGATCCGAGCCTGCCCAGGGTTCAAGCTATGAGTCGAGCAATGCTTTGGGCCATGCCTCAAGTTCGAATCTGCCTAGGTTTCAGGGTCTGAATCTGCCCACGCTGCTGGATCCGGTGACAATGAGCAAGCTGCTTCGTCTGATGAAGCCACTAGCTCGGAGCCAGTACCTGCACCACGAAATGATGATCCTATTCTAGTCACCGACGAGCTAAATAGATGGTGTGTAGAGGGCCAATGGCATATTTATCGGGATGCCAACATGATAAATGACAAACAGGAAATGGCACGACTTAATACAGAGGAGGGCAGAGTCCTCTCGGAGAGCTTGCACACTGTCCCGGACATCCACCGGCTGTTTAACTTTCACAAGTGTGACTGGATGGCTCGACACCCAGGGATGTATAGCAAGGAGATTGTGCGAGAATTCTACACCTCCTATGCTGCCACTCTTCGAGGTTCAATTTCCAAGCGGTCAAAGCCCCTAGCCCAAGATCCTCTCACTTCCACTATGGTCCGAGGCTGTTCGGTGGAAATATCACCTGCCACCATTAGCTATTTTCTCTATGGTCCTACCACAGGTCACTCTTGGTCTCTCAACACAGCAGAGTTTGATTACAGATGGGACATCGTGCGTAGTGGTGCTTTCTAGAGGAACGTTGAGCAGCGAGAGGCTGTTATACTATGGTTGGCTAGGTACATTGCTGCGGATGGCGAGCATGCGGAATAGGTCGCCGCTCTACGGTTTGGCATCCGAAAGGCCACATTAAATTTTGTGGCTAAGTTCTTCTGGTTGCTGGTACGTAACAGAGTGTCGCCTACAAAAGCTGACAACCAAGTCACATAGGACAGAGCGGTTATGGTTGTGGCAATGGTAGCAGGAGTGGAGATTGACTTTGCCCGCATGCTGCTGGCAGAGATTTACGAGAGGGCATTTAAGACCTCCACTACTTACCCCTTCCCATGTCTAATTTTAGAATTGTCCAGGGACTCTGGAGTGCCGATCTGGCAATGTGACAAGTTAGTCCACCCTACAGAGGTATTGGATATAGGCCTCATTCCCGATGAGGCAAATGTACCGGCACCTCGCAGAGATCCTCAGGTTGAGGTACCTCCCTTAGGTGCTGATGTTGCAGAGACAGTGGGGCAGGCACGGGGTGGTGACACCAGTATACTAGATCAAACCGATATTGTCCCGACCTCCTCTTCTCAGGCAACTAGTATGGCTCCTAGCTCTTCCCGGTCCACATAATAGTTAGGAGCTACTGTTGTCCCATTAGCCATAGTGTAGAAATTGGAGGCTCAGATGGTCACACTGCTGCATCACATCCAGTCGTGGATGCAAAAGTCGATAACCGAGTCCGAGGCTAGAATGGAGAAAAGGATGGAGGGGATGATCGACCGGAAGGTCTAGGCTGTTAACAAGCGTCTTGATGCCTTTGAGTTGCGTATACTCGAGCAATCAGCCCCGGCCATAGATCTATCTGCTTTTTAGGCTGAATTAGCGAGTCTCTGGACCGACATAGATGCCATTCTTGTCGCCCCATCAGTTAAGCCTCAGGTTGCACCTACTGCACTGGCTGATGATACAGTTTTGGATGTTTTATTCAGTGGGACCGCCGAGGAGGGGCTTGCGCTTACACATGCCAAAGGCAAGCGGCACCGTTCTCATCGCACTGAGGAGGAGAAAGCTCAAAAAAGACAGCGTAGGCAGGAGAAGGAGGCAAGGAGGGCTTCGCTTTTAGACGAAGAGTTGTGCCAGCAGAGGGTGCGTGAGAGAGTTGCAGGGGCATCGAGCTCTGCCCCAGTTGTAGAGGTCCAGCCTCTTTTAAGGGACGTTGTGAGCACTATTGAGGGTACTATGATTGCTGATGTGGGCACTATTGAGGGTGCCCCTACTATAGTTCCAGAGAGCTCTGGAAAACGGACCCGCCTGCTTGTTGATGATTCACCAGCGCCTTGCGCCACAGGTTTGCTTTACCCAATCCATTTTCTTTTACTATTTTTGTATGCATTGGGGACAAGTGCATCTATTTTTGTTGGGGTGGGGTAAATGGTTGCGAGTGATAGGGTGAAATCTGAATAACCCAACACATGAATCCTCTCTTGGGGTTTTCTTGCCTGCGGTCTTTTGCCCCAAGAGACTGTTTAATTTTTATTGAACCGGCATGTCTTAGGATCGTATGTGTAGAAGCATGATAAAGAAAGAAGCATGATGGCTTATGAAAAATGATACTCATCAGATTTTGGGATATACGCTAGAATTTGTAGGCTACGATTAGTTGAATGTGTTGGCTCTGAGTATGACATAATAACGTATCAACTCGATGGCATGACTTAAGCTGAAACTTGAACTGGGTAATCTGATAATCTGATAATGGAACTATGTGCCAAGAATGTGTGAGAATCCTTGAGTGTTCAAACAGTTTTTGTGTAAAACTAGAACTTGCCCGGTTAGTCCTGCTAAGACAATGCAATCTAGAGGTTAGGAACTGATCATAGGCCATTGTTCTGAAAAGTCCACAAATTGCCTAAAAGAAGGATCCAACCAAATGAAATAAATGTTCCCTTAGATACAAAACTTTGAGCCTAAAATTAAACCATTTCTTTCTAAAACCCGAACTCACCTTCCCATAATCTACTATGTTGGCCCCGGTCTTTACTTGACATGTGCACTTCGACTTAGGCCAAAAGCCTAAGTTGAGGGTGGCTAATGTAAAAAGTAACTTCAATCTTGGCCCTGACCTGACATCGGGTATTGTG
>JAJOOF010007712.1:0-60871 GCA_029582545.1 Solanum lignicaule | reverse complement strand
CCCCCCCCCCAAGGAGTAGGCGTGTGTTTTCTTGTTTTTCAAGAAAACTGGGTTTTCTTCTCCTTTTTGGATTGAGAAGAAATCTCTATTTTATAGAGATTCTCCTAACCTAGAAAAAGATTGATTAGTTTTCTATTCATACTTGCCCACCCAAGTATTGAGAGAGTTCGGGTGTGAACTTGTGATCACTGTAGAAGATCATAACTGCTGTCTATCTTGTGGATTCGTTTGAAGATCAATCTAATTTGGGGATTTGCTTGAAGGTATCTGATCACGCTTCAAGATGTGTTTATCGAATTAAATTTCAGCAAGTTTATGTGTTCTAGCATGATTGTGTGTTCTAACATAAACGGTATTGGTTATCTATTATTCATGTAAGCAGTTTGATCCTAATATGCTTTCGCTGTGCATATAGTTTTCCAACAATTGGCATCAAGAGCCATGCTTACGTCTATTTAGATAACCTAGATTGAAATATATATATATATATATATATATATATATATATGTTAGATTTGATATATATGTTTCATGAAAAGAAGCCGTCGAGTCTTCCATGTTGTTGTCGCCTATTTCAATATTAAATTAGTTCCCTGTTAAATTTTTTTGTGATGACGATAGTCTTGACCTATGGGATAATTTATAGCTTTGTGCCTAGTTGATTATTAAAGTGCTCATATGAGATGGTTTTAATAATAAAGGATAATTATGTTGAAAGGAATAGGTGGCGGCAGAGAAGATAAGTTTATAAAGTGGGACAAATCTTTACTTGTCACAAGAATTTCTTGTTATTATAAAAAGAAAAGAAAAAGAGGCATTATCTTGTTATACACATAACAAGAAATAACTAAGGACGTGGTATTACAGTAATTTAATTAATCTTGTATTGATTAGTTAAGTTTTACTGATGGTTGCAAACTTGCAATTTGTGAATTGTGAAGTTATTTTCCATGTGTCGGCGGCATCAGTTGTACTCATAGGGCATCTTTGTTTTCACTGTGATTATGCGCTTAATTAATTCTTGGCCAAATAATTGATAAAATTTATGATTGGCCGAGAATTAGTTTATTTTAATTATATGGGCATAGAATTTCTCTTCCTCGTGTTAATATATTGACACGTATACATATTAAGAATTTTATAATTAATAAATGGTTACATTAAGTGGTTTGTTTATTTGGAATTATGATAAGTTTTTAATATTTAATTATTTGAGATAACAATATATGAATTGAGAATTATGATTAATAAATAAAATTTACCATAGTAATCTATTTATTTGAGTCATATAGAATATCCTCAATACATCATGTATAAATTGTCCTTAGTGAATACTAGTGGTGAATATTTATTTATTTGAATGGAGATTTACCGTGAGATTCTAGTAACACTTAATTAATTCATGAGAAAAGATATTAAAGGTTTTCACCGATCTGAAAAGGAGAAAACATAATATCTTAGATTCTCAAGTATTTTAATTGAGAGAACAATTTGTTGTAAGGAGTTTAGTAGTGTGTCTTAGCCGAAAGACAGGACACAAGTATGTTTTGTGCTCATGAGATAATTATTAAAAAGAGAATAAACATGTGAATCAAGTCATTTTAATCTTTAATTATGCCTGAAACGATTATTTTTTCAAATTTGGTCATAGTTAAGGTGGTCATGAATTTTATGATATTTGATTGACTTGAAATTTGATGGTTCCAACGAAAATCGTTTAGATGGTTTTAAATCGTTTGTCGGATTAAAATTTGATTTGAATATGATAAGATCATTCTTAATGTCAGTTATGTTCATGTAAAATCTAGAACATGATTACACGTGATGATTTAATATGAATTGATATGTGATAAGAATGTAGGTCATATTGTTTTAATTCCTAAAAATGCTTAAATCATCCGAATTTGAATTTGGTCATAGCTTTGGAAATAAAGATTCTTTATAGACTCCAATTGACCTGAAATTTGGTAAGTTCATTGATAACGGCCTAGTAAGAAGTACTCATTGCTATGTGGTTATATTTGTTTGAGGTTGTTAAAATGATTTTAAAGTTGTTCTTTGAAATTAAAATGTGATTTAGTATGAATGACATCATTTATATTGGTTTTGTTTATGTTATATGAGGTACATGATTACACATGATGAGTTAACATAAATTGATATATGATAAGGATGTAGATCTGTTCATTTTTCCTCAAATCATTTGAATCTGAATTTGATCATAGCTTTGGAAATAAATATTAATTTTGAACTCTGATTGATCTGAAATTCGGTAGGTTCATCAGAAATGATCAAATTTAAAACACTCACTGTTATATAGTGATTTGGTAATTTGAGGTCGTTCAGATGATGTTTTTAGATAATTTTTGTATCTTAAAAAATTAATTTTATCGAAAAATTACTCGACTAAGATATAGTGGTGATAGAGATTATTCTCTATGGTCTTCATGACTAAATTTTAGTGAAGTATTAAGTTCATGTGTTGGCTTAGAACTTCCTCCCTATCGGATGAAATTAATACAAGTCATTAAAATTTAATCTCTAGTTTTGATTATCTGTATTGACTCTCCCTATGTGAGTAATATTTGATTGGATCAATGGATCTAGGGATAATGATATTCACTTGACGTAAATTAACATATACTCTCCATCTGAGTTAGCTTTTGTTCTAAATTTGTCGAAGTGAATATCTGACACCACATATGTATGTTGCATGAGTAGTCATTTTTTCATCAAAATTTATTGTTCAAGAAATAAGTGGGAGATTGTTGGGATATATACTATTAACCATGTGTTAAGAAATAATATTTATTATAGAATAAATATTTGCTCAATTTTAATAGATCATATATTCGTTTATGGTGTCTGTTTACTTATATAGTAGATGATTTAGTATGTAGAGTTTTAGCTTATATACAGAGGATTAAATCGTCGATTCTTATATGTATAAAGTTTTTTGTTCACAATCTAGGATGGAAATTGGACATGCCATCGGTACGATTGTAGCACAAGATTATATGTAATTTATCTTGATTATGGGAACGGTATAGTTTCAACTTCTTGTGCTAGTGCATTTTGTATGTATTGAACGGGACCGAATAGAGATAGTTGTTTTAGACTGACTGACAAAACATATTTTCTAAACTATTAAATGTACTTATATTCTTAATCCTGATATAACTATTAAGATCTGTATATATTAATTATCGTCTTGATTTATTAAAATGGTGAGATTCTGAGATGGGTCAATATGCCTAGTAAGTTGGATGATGATAATATATATTGGTGAAATAATAAGTTAGTTGATGGTATCTATGTCTCGTTATAGAGATTGATTGATATGCCTTTTTGAGAAACTTATAAGTTTTCATCGTGTCAAACCTTGCAAGTGGATTTATGAATCCGACACATGAAATAAGTTAAGTAGTGCTCTAAACGAAATTAATCATTAAGTTAAATTCGTCAGTAATTTAATTTATTGATTAGTATCTGAAATCTTAACATGGGGAATTACATAAGTGTTTAATGGGGAATTACGAAATATAAATAGAGGATGCAATTACGAATTTCTAGTGGAATGATTTGTAATTTATTATGGTATGAATAATTCAAATTAATTATTTGGAATTATTTCCATAATAGGAAGCCTCGGTAATTAATTATGTGGTCCCTCCAGTGCCCATATTTAACTAGAACTCAGAATCCTATTTCTTAGGGAAAAAAATGAGTAGGCGTGTGTTTTCTTGTTTTTCAAGAAAACTGGGTTTTCTTCTCCTTTTTGAATTGAGAAGAAATCTCTATAAATAGAGATTCTCCTAACCTAGAAAAAGATTGATTAGTTGTCTATTCATACTTGCCCACCTAAGTATTGAGAGAGTTTGAATGTGAACTTGGGATCACTGTAGAAGATCATAGCTGCTGTCTATCTTGTGGATTCGTTTGAAGATCAATCTAATTTGGGGATTTGCTTGAAGGTATCTGATCACGCTTCAAGAGATATTTATCGAATTAAATTTCAGCAAGTTTATGTGTTCTAGCATAAACAGTATTGGTTATCTATTTTTCATGTAAGCAGTTTGATCCTGATATGCTTCCGCTGTGCATATAGTTTTCCAACACTTTTATCCTTAAATTTTAATAAGCTATAATGAGATCAGAATCTACCTGAAGCCAAGGTGAAGCAACATTTTTTGGAGCAGATGAGGGATACATACAGAGAGACCCTGGTACTCTTGCTGCACATAAAACTAGAGAGAGGAGGAAAGAAATGAGAAGAACATAAATAGAAGCTCGAACAAGATTACTTATATTGAAATTTACCGATGACAATTGAGCATTTCTCGGCAATTCTCGGTGGACCAGGCGACTCTCCAGTCACCTTGGAGCCGAGATACAAATCAAACATTTGCTCTTCCATCACGAAGAGTAGAAGATGTTTTGAAGATTTCCAAGGGTTATTTTTAGACAAGGATTGATTTTTTGTACCTATTGAAATTTTATTTTATTTTTATTATGCTTTCAATTTTAGACTGTCATATGTACTCTTTAAATTATCATGTATAAAAAAGACCTCTTATGGTCTTATTAGTTTTTTTTTTTTTTTTAAATCTTAGATAAAATTGCCCTCCAAACCTAAAGAATTAAATGAAGCTTAATATTATCTCATAATTTGTGTTTTGATGAATAAATGTATCTAAAAAAAGGTTATTTTTTTCCTATTTGTTTGTTCATTCATTCTTTTTTTTCTCTTTTTCTCGTTTCCCCCTTCTTTTTCTATTTCTATCTTTTCCTTCTTCTTCTTATTTCTTTCTTGGGCTAATCTATTTTATACATTTTGTAGTTTTAAAAAAAAAAATTATCCCCAAAGATCTAATGAAATAGGAATTACTTGATTGTACACAGGAAATTAGTTAGGTGTAGTTAATGGATTTAAACAAGTTGTTAAGTCGGTTAAGAATAAACAATGTACATATATCACTGTTCCATTGTAATGAGTCAGTTAAGCATTTTCTTCATTTTGTTGAAATAAGATCCCTTCCTCTCTTCTTTCTAAATATCTCTGTAGAGTTTAGTAATGGTGTGTTAGATTGAAAAATTGCATGTAATTCAACATGGTATCAGAGCTTCATACCCACGATTGTGAGGTTTATTGTAGTTGAATGCGCGATTTCAAGCTTCGCCGAGCTTCGTCAATGGTGACAAATAAGTTTGATCATAATCATGCATTGTTCATGCACCCTTTTGACTCCACTAGTGCTTCCATTATTCCGATGCAGCTAATGGGATCCGACAATTACTTTATATGGAGCAGGGCTATGCGAATTCAATTGTGTGGGAAGAACAAGCTAGGAATTGTCGGTGACAGCTGGAAAAAAGAGGATTTTGAGATTGAGTTAGGGGATCAATGGGAACGGTGCAACGTAATTGTTCAAGGATGGATCATGAGTTCTGTGACTCAGGATTTACACACAGGCATAGTTTATGCGACCAGTGCAAGAACAGTCTGGGAAGATCTCCAGGAGCGATTTGACAAGGTAAATGCTTCACAGATTTATCAATTGCATAAAGATATAGCCACTACTGTATAAGGTAATGATTGTATTACTATGTATTTCTCTAAGATACACAATTGATGGGATGAATTTGCTAGCATTGTACCACCTCCCCGTCACTGCCCTAATTCTAAGGAGTTTTCTATGCATTTGGAGAAGCAAAATTTGATGCAATTTCCAATTGGTTTAAATGAAAACTTCGACTAGTCACGTAGTCTATTTTTAATGGTTGAGCCCACTCCTAATATCAACAAGGCATATGCCATGTAGCAGGAAAGGCATATCTATGACATCTTCCTCCATAAGTGGTTAGGGTCCAGATCTGGCTACTCTCATGGTAGGGAAGGGAATGCACAATGATTTTGGTGCTCATGTAGTAGGAAAGGCAATGCCTCATAGATACAATAGAGGGACTGCTCCACAAAATTACAATACGGGTTCTACATCACAGTCCACTTCACAGTACTATAATAAGGGGAAGAAAAATTGGGATCAAAAGTGTGATTACTGCAAATTGCAAGGACATGTGGAGGTTGATTGTTTCAGACTCGATGAATATCAACATGATTGGAAGTCCATGAAGAAGGGAGTTGGAAACAATGCTTACAATGTTTAGCTTGAAGTTGTGGGAGATAAGTGCATGGACCATTTAGTTCCTAATGATCTGCCAAGAGCACCTCAAATGAATAATGATCAGCATGGACATATCATGCAAATGCTTGATGGGAATATTTCTATTGCTAATGTAATGCCTTACATGGAAGGTATGGTCCAAACCCCTATGTCTAAATCTGCAGATTTGAAGTGGATCATAGATAGTGGAGCAACTAATCACATGATCTCTAGTCTAGATGTATTGCATGATGTATATATTGTTAAGACTTAACAAAATAGGAACGTGCATTTATAAAATAGAGGTGTGACCCTGGTAACTCATACTGGTAGTTGTAAATTCACAGACATAGAAGAACTAAATGATGTCTTATTTGTACCAGAGTTTCACTATAACCTTTTGACTATATCAAATGTTACAAAGGAACTTAATTGTTTTGTGTTATTCTACCCTGAATTTTGTTTATTCTAAAACCTTTAAACTAGGAAACTGAAGAGGATTGGTAAAAAAAATGATGACCTTTACTTTCTGGTTCAGTTACAAAACTTCTCTAACTATAGAGTTTCAGTTGAATCTGAATATTCTAATAATAAGATCGAAATGACAATGTTAAAAGCTTTGCTTCCCATGATGACAAGAAAGACATTATGCTATGGCATAGAAGACTAGCGCATGCTTCAATAGGATCTATAAAGAATTTGTTAGGGTACACTCTTGAGGATTGTAAAACAGTTTTGAGCAACTGTGAAATATGTCCTCTTGCCAAACATACTGGATATCCTTTTCATAATAGCAGTACTAGATCTACTGAGGTATTTACTTTGTTGCATTAGATGTATGGGCTCCCTATAATACTCCAACTTTTGATGGCAATAAGATTTTACGTACTATTGTTGATGATTTCTCCAAAACTGCATGGGAAATTCAAATGTGATGTGTTGCTGACTCTTAAACAGTTTTTAAAAATGGTTGCTAGTCAGTTTAATACCACAGTTAAAGGAGTAAGGGAATTTAATGGAGGGGGAGTTTATTAATAGTTCTCTATAGGACTTCTTTTAAAGATTTGGGGATTATTCATTATAGGACTTGGCTCACACACCTCAACAGAATGGGGTTACTGAGAGGAAGCACAAACACATTCTGGAAGTTGCTAGAGCATTAAGGTTTCAAGGCCATTTTCCTCTTCAGTTTTGGGAACACTGTGTACTTACTGTAGCTTATATAATCAGACTTTTTTCTCATAGTCTAGAGGGAAAATCACCTTATGAGTTGTTTTTTGGAAAGAAGCCATGCATTACCCATCTAAGAACACTTGGTTGCCTTTGTTTTGCCAGTACACTGCCTATGGATGATAAATTTGCTCCAAGAGCAATCAGATCAGTGTTTATAGGATACTCCAATGTTACTAAAGGTTATGTTTGCTATGGTCTGCAACAACAAAAGTTTTTTATTAACAGAGATGTGGTGTTTCATGAGGAACAATATCCTTTCCAACACTTTCCCAAAGATACTGAGCCTTTCTCCCACGTATTCTCTTCCTTTGCTAATCCCTCTCTGCATGAGGAATGTATTACTGATGATCTTGAACCATCTCCTGATTTGCCACCCCTTTCACCTAAAAGTTCCCCTAAAAGTTTGGTTCCTATTTCTACTACTCTAGTTCCAGTTCCTCCTCTTATTTCACAGTCTCAACCTCTTAGGTTGTCTTTTAGGCTCTCTAAACAATCCCTTTGGATGTCAGAATATGTTTCCAATCCTTCTGCTATCAATGTTCTATATCCACTTGCAGGTTCTATCTCATATGATCAACTGTCTCCCACTTATCAAAAATACTTGCAGGCTTTTTCTGCAGTTATTGAACCAACCTCCTATAAGGAGGCTATTCTAGATGACAGATAGTTGGAAGCTGTGTAAGCTGAATTGCAGGCTCTCCAAGATAATCATACTTGGGATTTGTTTCCTCTTCCAAATGGAAAAGTTCCTATGGGATGCAAGTGGGTATATAAAGTCAAGCTAAAGGAAAATGGTGATGTTGAGAGGTTTAAATCTAGATTGGTTGCAAAGGGTTACACTCAAAAGGAGGGGCTTGATTTTCATGAAACTTTTTCCCATTGGTGAAAATAGCAGGACTGTTCTTTTATTAGCTGCCCAAAGCCATTGGCGTATACATCAGTTGGATGTTTATAATGCCTTCTTGCAAGGTGACCTTCATGATGAAGTCTACATGCAATTACTAGAGGGTTTTGCAAGTCAGAGGGAGTTTGGGCTTATATGCAGACTTGTCAAATCCCTCTATAGGCTTAAACAAGCAAGTGGGCAGTGGAACTTGAAGCTAAGTGAAGCATTATTATATTATGGTTTTATTCAGAGTAGTTTAGACCATTTATTCTTTATTAAAAGGACAGGTTCAGACATGGTGGTGATTTTAATATATGTTGATGACATGTTAGTGACATGAAGCATTTTGGCTCTTATAGAGCATACAAGAGTTGTCCTGCACAAAGCATTCAAGATCAAAGATCTTGGTGAATTAAAATTCTTTCTTGGTATGGAATTTAGTAGATCAACAAAAGGTATTCTGATGAATTTGAGGAAGTATGCCTTGGAGATTATTTGAGACTTGGGGTTAGGAGGTGCTAAGTCAGCTTGGGCCCCACTTGAAGCCAATATGAAACTGAAAACTCAAGAATTAGATTATGTAATAGGAGAGAAGGATGATGAACCTTTTGAAGATAGAGAATTGTATCAAAGGTTGGTAGGGAAGATGTTGTATTTGACCATGACAAAGCCAGATATTGCTTATTCAGTTCAAACACTCAGCCAGTTCTTGCAACAACCAAAGAAATCACACTAGGAAGCAGTTGTGAGGGTGATGAGATACATTAAAAGAGAACCATGACTTGGAATTTCATTAAGTAGCAAAATCTCAAATAAGCTAAGTGCTTATTGTGATACAGACTAGGTAGCATGCCCAAATACAAGAAGATCAGTATGATAGAAGCAAATATTTCTGAGGAATTTCAAGATACTCTTCCTATTGAAGTAGATATCTCTCCTAGGCTTTTAAAAAGTGCAAGAAAAGGGAATAATAAAGGAAATGGGAAAAATAATCCGTCAATCAGAGTTCAACCCATGAGGTGTAAATCAATTTATAAAAGATGAAAGCTTTAATATGGAGCATATGCTACACAATTTTCATAAATTCTCCTTTATTGGTTTACTAGAGCCTTTTTCAGAATTCAAGGCACATTAACAAATATACAAGAAGATTGAAGATGTTACTAGGAATATGTACTTGTAATGACAAAACCTGATTTATTTAATATAGATTCAAATTATGATTCTACAATGATCAAAGATTCTGAATTAACTTACTTTACTGTTATAGAATAACAATCATGCCCATAATTTCTTTGTCACTTTAGTATATTCAAAATGCAGTGCAAAAGAAAGAATAATGCTTTGGGAAGATATATATCAACTGGTAGAAGGAATGGACAATCCCTAGTTAATTGGGGGATTCCAGGATACTTCTAAATTCGGAGGAGAAAATTGGAGGTTTACCGGTGCTTGAATCTGAACATGAAGATTTTGAAAATTGCATTTCTTCATGTGACTTAGCAAAATTACAATTCAAAGGAAGCCTATTTACATGATGGAATGATAGAGTTGAGAATGATTGCATATTTGAAAGGTAGGACAGCGAGCTCACTGATCAGGGGTTGCAATGATGGTTTGATCACATGGAGGTGGAACATTTAGTAAGACCTAATTGAGATCATGGCCTTATGTTCTCAACTCTTGAAGCTGGGGAGGGGGGAAGAGGCATGCAAACCCTTTAGATTTCTTAATTCTGGACTGAGAATAAGTCTTTCATTGATTTAGTTAGACATAATTGAAAGATTTGTGTAACACCTCTGTGTCGAGAAAGGCTAGAATGGGTCAAGCGGTAAACTCACAAGCCCAAAAAGTGGACCATGGAACCCTCTATGGAGCCCCAAACGGGTCGTGAAGGGGACCACGGTCCGTTAAAGGGCTCGTGGTAGGTTTCCAGAACCTCCCCCATGCAGGCTTCACTTTGACTGACACCTAGACAGTCCGTGGTGAGGTTGACGGGCCATCAAAGTGGTTGTCAAGTGGGTCAAGTTAGTAGGGGTCCTCCCCTAGCAACTATCAAGGTCCACAGGAGTCAAAATGGCCCGTGAAGCCCCACACGGCCCGTGAAGCCGTCTGTGAAAAGTTTTCATTAGACTAAGAGTTTAGGGTCAACTTTAAACGATCATATCTTTTAGCATAAAAAGAATTAGGTGTCCCATGACCTATCAAATTAAAGATCTCTGAGTCGTCTTTCCAATGCCACCGAGTTTGCCTAATTCCAAGCTCAGAGTAAAAATTTATGCTCGAAATAGTGAAGCCCTGTTTGACAGAAATTCATCACGACCCGTTTGACGGGCCTAGGTGGTCATGACGACCCGTTTTGGCTTTCCAATGAGCCAATTCGGCAGTTTTTAAGTCAGGGGTTGTTGGGTCTTTTTCCAATTGTTTTAACTCTATACTACATTGTTTTGCCTTCTACCCAAAGCCCTATATAATGATTTTAAACATCCAAATTACCTAAACCCAATTCATTCTCTTAAATTTCCAAAAGTTGATTAAGCTCCTCCTCTCAAATATTTCTCTCTCTAGAAGTTGAAGAAAAAAGCTAGAGTTTGAAGATCAAGCCTCCTAATCCTCCATTTCTTTCAAGATTTTGGCATCAAGGTATGATAGTTTTCATCCATGGAAGCCTTTTATCCATGGAGTTCCCAAATACTCCAATTTAGAAAGTTAGAATTCCTCAATTGAGTTAGAGTTTTCTTCCATGTCATGGGTTCCTTTCAATGTTGATTTATTTGATTGATTTATGAACAAAATGCATGAATTGAAGTAATTGCATGTTTTTAAGTTGATTTCCCATGAGCCCATGCATAACTCATGTTTTCTAAGCTATGGTAATATAATGTGGGTCTTGAACTATGAAAGATGAATTTATGAAAATATGCATGTCTTTTCTTTATAAAATTGATGTAAATGAATTTTAAGATGCATTAACGCTAAAGACATGATGAAGCTTTTGAATTATTGAAAAGAAAGCATGTTCATGAAAGTATGTTTATGACTCAATAAAGCTTATTGATGAGATTGTCTATATGTTCTATGAAGCTCGGCCACATGACATGAATGACATCTAGATTTGCCCTCAATGCTTTTCGCGCTATTTTCCTAAATTAGGTCTCGATTAGTATGGTATACAGATATGCCATCAATGATTACATACCACAATTTCAAAACTATTTACATTAGTATTAGGGGCATCTCTAGCATGAAGTGAATGACTATGGGCCTTAAAAGCTATTCTGAAAAGATCATGGACGGTGAAAGGTTTTCTCACGCATGGTCTAAGGAGCTATCATATGATAAGGCATGTGGTGACTACCCATGTCTCTTAATGATAAGATAAGTCAAGACTTAATAACTATTTAGTGGGATTTATGCTTAGCACCTAGTGGATATTGAGCTGGAAGCTCCACCGTGTTGAGACCAAGTTTCAAGTAGAAATATCCTTATCCCTTACCTATGTGCCCCCATAGGATTATGGTCTAGATAGACATTAGCTAGTGAACCCACTTTAACTCAGATTCATGGTTCTACCTTGGCAAGTAGGAGAACCCTTTTTGATGTGGGAGACACCGGGGGATCATGTTATATAGCTCATATGGTCTTTATGTCGGTTAAGTCTAATTCCCACAATAATAATGAACTAAGGTTACTTCAAGAAGTATCTCACATGTGTTCAAAGACAGTTTTACCTGCATTGATCATGATGTTTTGTGTTTTCTAACCCTCTTATCTTATGTTTTTATTTGGTCTATGCATATCATAAAATTGTCCTTTTTATCATGATTTCCTATTTTTAGGCATGACTATCATACTTAGTGCATTTTTGTACTAAAGCATACTCTTGCCTTCCCCCAAATGTAAGGTCCGATGATTTCGATTCGCACCTTCATGGCTAGGATCTCTTAGTAGTTGAAGATTGAAGATTGGTGAGGCCTCATGTTTTGAGGACCAAGCCTTTATTTCATTATGTCTTTTAATTTTAGCTTTGAACTTGATGTACGGGTTATGTCCCGAGTTATCTTTTGTACTAGATGGCTTGAGACATTGTTAGACTTCCGCTTCATTTTATAAGATTCTATGATTGCAATGAATTTTTTAAATCTATTGATTTCTATTATCTTGTATGATGTACCCTAAGTGGCTTATTTGGGGCTTCTTGGGGTCTTGTATGCCATGTCACGTCTAGGGTGTACCCTTGGGTTGTGAAAAACTTGGTATTAGAGCACAAGGTTTAGAAAAATCCTAGTAAGTCTCATAAACCATGTCGAGTAGAGTCTTGTTCATGAGTGTGAAGCACGCCACATTTATGAATTAGAGGCTATAAGATATTTAGGAAGTTTTGCTTCTTTCATTACTCTAAATTCGTACGATAGAGTGTAACTCTAGGTGTCCTTCTCTCTTAACCCCTATTTATGCTTTTCAGAATATGCCTCCACGAAGGAATCCCGTGAGAAGGAATAGGAATGCTTGCGAAAATATGAGACAAGAGGTTCCCCAAGTGCCGGTCGACCATTTGGCCGAGCAAGTAACTAATGATGAGTTTCGAGCAGCATTTCATGTACTGGCCCAAGCAATGATGGCTCAAGAAAATAGAGAGGTTGTGGCTCCCGTGAACCCAAGGGTGGTTACGGCGGCAACAAGGGTGAGGGACTTTATTAGAATGAATCCTCTAAAATTTCATAGGTCTAATGTTGAGGAAATCCTCAAGAACTCATTGATGAGGTGTATAATGTGTTGATGATCATGGGACTGACGCCGGTAGAAAAGGTGGAATTGGCCGCTTATCAACTTAAGGGTGTTTCTCAGGTTTGGTTCAACCAATGGAAAGAAGAAAGGGTGGTAGATGAGGGTCCTCTTGATTAGGAGAAATTTAAGGTTGCTTTTCTTCATAGGTTATTTCCCCTTGATATGAGAGAGGCAAAGGTACTTGAGTTCATTAACCTTCGCCAAGGGGATATGAGTGTGAAGGAGTATGCTTTGAAATTCACACAATTTTGTAAATATGCTCCAACTATGGTTGTCGATCCAAGGTCAAGCATGAGTAAGTTGTGTCGGGTGCTTCCGACTTAGTAGTCAAAGAATGCCTAACCGTCATGCTAGTTAAAGAGATGGATGTCTCTCATTTGATGGTTCATGCACAACAAATAGAAAAAGGAAAGCTTCAGGATAAAACTAGGGGTTCAAAGAAGGCAAGAAGGGATGATTGTGAGTCTTCACATTCAAGGTTTGATGAAGGAAATCATTCTCAAGGTAACGGTGGTAGTGAGAAAATATGGCCCGAGTGAAGGGAGTGCGGGAGAAGACATGAGGGTAAATGTCTAGCCGGTTCTAATGCGTGCTTTGGTTGTGGTAAGATGGATCATAAGATAAGAAATTTTCCTTTGGTTGTTACAAATGAGGGAGATACCCATCGACGGGCTCAACCCTACCCTTCCTTCGGTCCGAGTGGTGGTTGGAAACAAGATAGGTTTTATGCTCTTCAAACTCATCAAGATCACGAGGGTTCCTCGGATGCGGTAGTTGGTAAGTGAAGGTCTTTTAGCTTGTCGTTATGCATTTCTTGATATTGAGTGTTTCATTGGATTTGATAAGACTTCATGTATGGAGATTGTGTTCGGAGTAGTCCTTGAAAATCCTTGTGGAAACTTCTTAAGTGTCTACTTGTATCAGTGGTTTAGTGGTTGTTAAGACGTTGGTGTTATGTTTGGGTTGAGGGAGATGGATTTGAAAGGACTAGTGGGGTTTGCTCCGAATGGGGAGATAGTGTGCTTCATTGTTGGTACGTGAGTAGAACTATGTTGATTTGGAAGAGTTCCTCCTTATGGTTTGATGAGTGAAAGTTCGAAGGCGATGTGATGTCTTACTATCCCTATCTCTTTCCTTTATCTTCGAGTCTAGCTTGAGGCCTTAGCCCTCGTGGTTCACTCTTTAGGATTCAGGTGTCTTAGTCATCCTCATGTTTCCTCATGCATGCATGCTCATGGAAAATTTGATTTTCAAAAATATGATTCAGTATAATTAATTGATTTCTTCATGATTATGTGCATTGAGTATGAGTTGCATATAGACCTTATGAAAGGATGTTTTGAATATGTTCTAGCTTGGAGTCAAGGTTCCTTGGCGTGAGGGCGAACAAACCCAACACTATGAAAACTTACATACCTCGTAAGGATCAAATCCTAGGAGAAATTCCTCGAAGATCGCAAGAACCTTGAATGAACGCTTGAACTTCTCCTTTTTCTCCTCTTGAACTTCTCTCCAAAACCCTAAGCGTGTTTAAGAATTGTGAAAACTGATCCAAATCAGTTTAGACCCCTAAAATATTACTAAAAATGAGTTAGGCTGGTGGGGTAAAGAAAAGACCAAAATACCCCTCCTTAATTCGGATGGATTTCCTTAATCGGATAGGCTGAACTCAAACGGGCATATCTCCCTCATACGAACTCGGAATTTAGCAAACTTGGTGGCGTTGGAAAGAGGACTCAACGATCTTTCATTTGATACCTTATGGGACACCTAACTCATCTTGTACCGAAAGTTATGATCGTTTGAAGTTGACCCAAAACTCACAATTTAAGACTAACTTGCAAAATTCTCAAATTAGTTCTTTCTAAAAATTTGCACTTTCTAAGACCAGGGTGTTACATCAATATCGTATAATTCAAAAGTTGAGTCCATAATTTTTATATTAGAATTAAAGAAGTTCTTTAAATATCTCTAAAACAAAAACTTTAAGTCGTTGAAGGTATTTACACCAGTATGATGAAGACTACAACGAAATAGATGGAGTAATCAACCATGAAACAACAATAAACCATAATTATTAATAAAAAACACAACATAAAAACATAATGCAACAGATCGTGTAAGATAATTCAATCCGCAGATATTAAGAAGATTTAAAAGTGTCCCTTTTCTGATACAAGCATTATATCCCACCATAATTATCTAAGGAGAATGGCAAAAGCATTCACCCAAAAAGAAGTTGGAAATTATCTAAGGCATACCCCAAGTTTATGGCACAAATTATATCTAATAATAAAGCTAAATATGAAAACGGTGATGTGGCGCTCTATAAGGGCTTGAATTCTATTTTATCTTTTTTTTTTGTGGTTTTTTGGCATTTTTAAAATTTTAAAAGACATAAAATTTTACTTCAAAATTCTACAAAACATTAAACTGCCATATTTAATTTCTCTCGTCATTAAGGCTATTAATATTTTTTCCTAAAATGGAGATTTACAGAATGTTGAAAGTAGTCATATTTATTTTGTTTCATTATTAATGTTACTCTTCTATTTTTTTTATAATATTTCTTAATTTCTTCTTTTACGCTTTATATATATTATTTATATCATTTTTTTAAATCACCTCTTTTCCTTTATTTTGTTTATTTTATTTATAGTATCATTTTCTTAAATCACTTCATATTTTTTTTGTTATATTTTTAGTAATCAATGTAAGAAATCTATATCTTTATATAATACTCTCTCCGTTTAAAAAATAATGACCTCCTTTCTTTTTTAGTCTGTTTAAAAAAGAATGACCTATTTTCTTTTTTTGGTAACATTTTAATTTCAGCTTTCCACGTGACATGTTTAAGCCCATAAGATTAAAGGGCAATTTTGTACATTTGACATAACTTTAATTTAGGATCACAAGATTCAAAAGTCTTCATTATTTTCTTAAACTCCATGTCAAGTCAAACTAGACCATTCTTTGTGAAACGGAGGGAGTATAAAGTTATTTCTTTTATCTTCTACAAGAATTCATCGAACCTCATTATTATGGATTTATGAAACGAAACTTCAAGAAACATATCAAGAACTCAAATCATTTGACCTCAAGAACGAAATTACGGATAAAATCAGATGATTGGCGTGTGGGTGAACGAACCCAACACTATGAGAGCTTACATACCTCGTTAAGATCGAATCCTTGGAGAAATCCCTCGGCGATTTCAAAAAAATCTTGAACGCTTGAATCTCTTTTCTTCTTGAACTTCTCTCTAAAATCCCAAACATATTTTAGAATTGTGAAAACTGATCTAGGCCAATTCAGACCCCTAAAATATTACTAAAAACGTTTAAAGATAGATTAAAATCACTTACCTTAAGAGAGAAAAATCTAAAGTCCTAAAAATATTTCTCTTAAGATCCTCTGATAGAATATTATAAGTTATGACTAAGATTGGACAAAAAACAGACTTAAAACTTGAAAATAAAAATCCTAACCTTCGCTATAGTGAAGACTGCTATAGAGAACAGACCTTTCGCTATAGCAAAGCCTCGCAACTTTACTGCCTTCATTATGTGAGGGTCGCTACAATAATATCCAAAATATCAGGCAACAAATAAAACAAAATAAAATTTGAAAGTAATAAAATAAAACAATATTATCATGTTCAACACCTTTCCGTTTAGTAATTCTTGTGAAGATCGAATTTGCATGTTAAACATCGTAGATGATGAGACAAAAAAGCTAGGTGATTGTGAACACGATCAACCCCCCACATAAATTTAGCGCTATGATAGAGAACATTACATTGATAAATGCTATTTATAGATACAGAAAGCCAACTTGTTCTTGTTATTACCAATGAAACTTTTTAGTTGATAAAAAATAAATAAATGGATGCAGAAATGGCATGTGTGATTGGTAAAATGACTATGTGATCTGTTGGTTGCCTTCCTTTTGTGGGAGGCTGCTAATTCTTGCTGGTTGAGCGATACGTAGATCAGTCAAAGGCCCAATGGATGTATTTACTTATTGTAAAAAAGGCGAGAAAGTGAAATAAATAATCCATCCTATTTGGAGATTGGTTTTAAAATGATCCTTTAAAAGTCATTCTAAAAAAAATATGATCCTTCAAACATACACCTGAGTGATTTTAGTTCTTTATGTATAATAAAATTGAGTACTTTTGACGAAATGGCTTGTGAAAGAACATGAGTCGTTTAAATGAAAGAAAACCATCCAGCTGAACGTGTCTGGATTCATTTCCATATTCTTCCTTAAGAAAAATCTTATTTGTACAGAGACCAGAAAAATCTTATTTGTACAGAGACCAAAAGTGCTCAGCTGCATATTTAAAGGACTACTTTAAACCAACCCCAAACATAAGAAACTAATTTGTCATTTTCTATAAAGAAGTCATTGTGTTACGAGAAGTTGACAGCCTACTAAAGTTTAGATCTTCATACCTTTTAGCAATTGTTTAAAGTGATACATGAGATCTGCAATTATCACTGGGTAGCATTTGAATGATTATTTTAGCTTTCTGTATTCTCTGAAAGAAACACTTTTTTTCTTTGGTCACAGTGATTCCTTGCTTCTATCTATGCTGAGGAAGAGAAATTTTCAAAAAATGATGCTTCTGTCTGTTCAAAAAACATCTCATATCCAATCAAGGACCATGAAAGTGATCCTGATACTACAGAAGAAACATGGGAGGTGGAAGATTATGAGTACGATAGGTCATTGAATGCTGACAGGGTTTACCTTAAGTTCAAAAAGCGAGTAGATGCATATCCAGAACAGTGTTTCAGGTACAACTTTAAAAAGCTAGCCTTTGTTTACCATGCATATACTTCTGAATTTACTTATACGTATCGCCTCCTGGAACTTAACATTTTATTTGGTGGAGTAGATGACTTTTGAGAAGCAAACTCTCAGTTTTATATTCATTTTAATTTCCCCAAAGCAGCAAGTGAAGTCCAAGTTTAATGTACTTTTGGTTTCTTGATGTAGTGAACTTTCAGCCTTTTCTGCTTCTGTACAAGCTTTCTCTTTGATTATCTTATTCATCTCCAACATAGCGTATTACAATTTGTACAACTTTAAATGCATGTTGAAGTGTTCTCATGTTTTTTCTGCTGTGGCATGTATGAATTTAGAGATGCTTCTTAGAGTAGTCGTTGTGACCTTCTCTCTATTCCCAACTCTTTGAATGCATCAACTTCTCTTCATAAGCGAGAGAGTGTTGACTGGTTGGTTTCTAATGAAAGGCATTTAAGTCTTTTCCGAGTTTCAGTTCCTTTCAAGAAACTTTTAATTATGGACAGTGATTCTTGATTAGTGTGGGTTTGGGACTTGGATCAACTGATCCTGGTAAGTTTTCCTTGCCAATCTACTGGTTCTGCTTCTTCATTACTTCAGTCTGGCTGAATTTTTCCTGCTGGGCTTCTCGACTGATCTTGAGTTACGTCTTATCACTGATGTCTTTTCTCCCATTTTGTTTGCTTGGTTCTGGGCTTGAGCTTCAAACCATCTCAATATTGGGGTAAATTTTGAGAGTCAATGACTCCACCTTTTCAAACTACATTCAGCTTTTTTCTCGTGACACCCGAGATATGTAGGGAACTCTACACAGAGTTCGGTCATACTAATCCAGTCAATCCATTCCCTAGTAGAATCTCCTTGAACTACATATGAACTGATTTCTTGTGAAACCCGAGATATGTAGACAACTCAAAGACCGGAGTCTGGCCATAGCCCATTTCTTCCGATCTAATCCAATCAACACACCGAGACATAATTGGCTACTACGTCAACATCTTCGCCGGTCTTGACCTTGCTTCCATCAACATGTGAAAACTGCCGTCAAGTACTTATTTTATTAGTCTGAGTATTAATTTATCTTTCATCATAAAACACATCTTAATGCTAATAGTTGGCTGACATACTATGAGATTGATTAGGATTACACACTGGAAACCACATCTTAGGTTGTACATTCAGTTTTCACCCACTCCCACTGAGCTCAAGGTTACTTTTATATTTTGTTTACTTTATTGCTTTCTTAGTCAACTGCTAACGCTAACTGTCATTTTATGGAGACTGTCATACTATATCCAAAAAGAAGCTAAATAAAATAAAATAAATACAGAGAGTATCATATAGTTTTCTGTTGGTAGATTTTAGGATTCCTTTCCATTTCTATACGCACAAGGTTTCTTTTATTTGACCTCCTTACATTAGATAATCATTAACATTCTTTCTCTCCTTACTAAAAAATCTATTATTTACTTTTACATGTAGATTCTCATATGGTGGAAAGCCGCTCTTGGCTTCTGGAGATACTGGTGATCCAGGAATGTGCAGGCTTGTGGTGCAGCACGTCAATTTGAAATGCAGCTGATGCCCCCATTGCTATATTTTCTGCAGGAAGCCGTGACCGAGAAAGGAAAACATGCCTTGGATAACTGGAATTGGATGACTTTAATAGTCTATACTTGCTCACAGGTCAGCCTTTAACTGGATATGGATTGTAGGGTGGAAAGATATGTTGGATCCGTATACTTTTCTAAGCCAAAATGGTCATTTTTTAGCTGCTGTATCATGAAAGGCGGGGGGTGAACCTAGTGCATAGCTGAAACACTGTGTATTAAAAATTTCATTTAAATCAGTTTTAAAAAAGAGGTTTGAATCCAGTAATTCAGATGAACTAGGGAAGAATCCTAAACTCGAAAGGGAGGCTCTTCTAGTGACTCTTCTGTGTTACCTGCTGCATATTACATCAGAAGAACCAAAAAATAAACAAAAAATCCTGAAGTTATAAAATTAAAAGGTTTTGAAAGTAAGAAGTTGAATGGAAGGACAAACTGTAATAGCTTATGACTTTTTACTTCAGCTTTTCACTTGTTGAAAATGCGCGTCTCCCGTGGGGCAGTTTTGTGCGAGTTTGAATTAATCACTTTCTTCTTGTTCCTTTTCTTTCTGAAACTGAAATTTTACTTGTGATCTCTTTCTTTCATTTGCTGGTTGAACTATCTATTTTCTTTTGTTGATTGTGGACTATACTACTCTCTATTTTCAGGCTTAGTTAACCCCAGTGTCTGTTTCATTTTCAGAACTGTTCAAACGATAACTCTAGCGATGATGTCTGGATTGTGGCTGAGGACGCTGTTGTCGTACAATAAGAATAGCATCGATTAAGTTTACGTATGCTGTTTCGTATGATTTTGTGATCTTAGGGTATATTTTCGTCATAATTTTTGTTGTTATTATAAAGTAGTTAGTAGCAGGGTTGTCAGTCAGTTGAGTCAAGGGTGGTTTCTTTTGCTTACATTGTTTTTGAGTTTGCTGTTACTCGGTATTAGTTAAGGTCATGTGGTTGAGATACATATTGTCAAATTTTGGTTCGGATCATGTGTTGCGAAACTAAATCAAATGAGTAGCGGTACAGTCCCAAATTCGATCTCATAAAGTTTAAAATTTTGATCCGCCTCTAATTGTAGGTGATTTTCTATTGAATTGCAGAACATCAAAGACTATATATATTTAATAATTTTTATTTATTTCTTTGTAAAATATTTATTTTAAATTCTTTCTCACTTTAAACTTATTTTTAATTAGTTTTTATCTTCACTTTTAATTATTTTTTTAAAAATAATTAAAAAGTATCCTTTAATTTTAACATTTTATTTTTTTATGTTTTATTTTACTTTCTTAACTTATTTTGATATCCGTTCGAAATTAACTTATTTTAAATACAAGACATTTGGAATTAAATTTAAAATCATATCAAAACGAAAGACAGACAAGAAAAGAGTAAATAAAATCAATAGAAAAATAAAAGAGAAAAACAATGAATGAAGGCTAAAAAAAGTTTCAATACAAGGTAAAAAAAAGTGTATTAACTTAATTTAAATACAAGATAGAGGGTTTTTTTTTTTTTTTTTTTTTGAGGGAATGCTCTCAACTTATGTTAGCAAGGCTTCTATCGTGCATTGACTGACTTTCCACCATGGGACGACAACACAACTCTGGAAAAGGGTTTGCTACGTCGGGAAACACATTTCCCCTGATCTGGGTAAGGATTGCAGGATGTCAGCTCTCACTTTTGTTACTTTTCTACCTGCGCGTTTCCAATCGATTGAAGAAGAAGTCGGGGAGTATGGTTCAGACTCTGAATCCCAATCATCCATCCAATCGGAACCTTATGGTGGTGGGGCATCAGCATCGCAACCGGCAATGCGTAAACTCCAATTCTCTGATGTGGGCACGTGTACCCACTCTAAGCCGGTGGAGCTGAAAAACCTTCAGGATAATCGAGGAGGTAAAAAGGGTAAACTATTGTCTTATATTCCTTCTAGCATCAAAGAAGGTCGTAAATGTGTAGAAATTGTGAGAGACGATTTAAAGGAGCAGGAGGAATACTGGAAAACCGCACTCGTTGGCTTTGTTATTAGTGATACCCCTTTTTTGAAAACTATGGAGAATTTTGTTCAAAATATCTGAAAAATAGTAATTCCTCCTCATATATATTATGTTACACGATGAGGGATATTTTGTCTTTTGATTTGATGCTGTTGCTGATTGTGAAGCAATTCTACAAGCTGGACCTTACTATTTTCTTAATAAACCCCTTATGCTTCAACAGTGGGAACTTAACTTTGAATTCAACCATGACTGCATTACTACGATTCCACTATGGGTTACTTTTCCTGGCCTTCCTGTTGGATGTTGGTCGAGTGAAGCACTTAGTAAAGTGTCTAGTGCCATTGAGAAACCTCTCCACACATATGTCTGTACAACTTCTATGACTAGGATTTCATATGCTCGTGTTCTGGTGGAAACAGATGTGGCTCAACCTCTTGTAGACATGATTGATATCTAAACTCCTTATGGTGAGTTCCAACAAGATGTTTAGTATGAGTGGAGGCCAAGATAATGCGTTGAATGTCTGAAGTTTGGTCATACAACTGAGAAGTGTTGGAACAAGGTAAAGGCTACCGAGACGGAGGGAGCTTATCAGGAGGTAAGAAAGAAGGAAGAGAAGAGGATGAAAAAGAAGCAAGGCCAACCCCCTGTACAGGATTGGAAGGCAAAAGGTATACCAATACAAGTTGACGATCACGCAGGAAAATCCAAGATAGTAATGGGTGGTCCAGAATATGTTTCCTCTTCAGTCCTTCAGTTTTAGCTGGGAAAACATCTCAACCTGCGAGTCTTATTGTAAATGTTCCATTAGCTAACAAGTTTAGTGGATTGATTGCTTCTGCTAACACTGAAAAAGACGACCCTCAGGGCCTGCATTCTCTATGATTGTTGCAATTTGGCTTATTAGAAGACTTAACCAGTCCTGTAAGCAGAAGGAGTTGAAGCTCTTTCTGGAAAAGCATAAGATAGATGTCTTAGGAGTCTTAGAAACAAGAGTAAAGGAGCATAAGGCATAAAATATTCTGAAGAAGATAGGTATCGAGTGGTCAAATTGTTGTAATTACCCTACGACTTCAAATGGAAGGATTTGGCTTTTATGGCAGAGCTCAACTACTTTACATCCATTTGAGATCCAAGAACAATTCATTCACTGCAAACTAGTTGATCCAACTAGCACTTTCCAATCCTTTTCTACTGTGGTTTATGGAAAATATGAAGGTATCTTAAGAGAGCTATTGTTAGGTTGGGAAGCTTAGTGCAAGGGTGTTGGTTTATGGGTGGGGACTTCAATAATGTTCTCAATTCAGAAGATAGGCTGGGTTCCCACTGTTGCCAAAATAAACTCAAGCCTTTCTATTATGTCTTGGTACCATCCAAATGTCAACACTTGAAAGAAAAGCGTGCAACTACACTTTCTGCAACAATCAGTAGTCGACTAGTAGGGTATACTCTAAAATTGACTGGGTTTTTGGGAATCATAGGTGGTTAAATGCTTATGGACACGTGGAAGCAGATATTCTAGTTTCTGGTGTATTTCTGGTGTATCAGATCACTCTCCTCAAATTGTTCAGATCAACCCCCAGCCTTATATGAGACCTAGACCCTTTAAGTTTTTTAAAACAATTTAAATTATCCTGATTTTGGTAGCATCCTAAGAAGCACTTGGCACAAATCTTTACATGGTACCAAAATGGAACAATTATGGAGTAAATTGAAAGTTGTTAAGATCAGTCTAAATGAATTGAATGCATATTTGGCGTCATATGAGCAAAAGTTGTTACAGTCTAGACAAGGTTTGGAAATAACTCAACTGCTTTTACTCTCTTCCCCTTTATGCTCACATTTGATTGAAGAGGAGAAGTAGCCATTAAGAAGTGGAGTGATGTGGAGGAACATGTACGCCGACAAAAATCTAGAGTCAATTGGATAGATAGTGGAGATGCCAACACAAGATATTTTCATGCACAAGTCAAGATCAGGGCAAACAGAAACTCAATCACTTCTATATATGATGCTAAAGGACAAAAACTACAGGATCCTAAAAGGGTGGAACAAGAGTTTATCAACTTCTTTTCCAATCTGATGGGCTCATCTTCTCTTCCATGCCTAAACATTGAAGTTCTCAGGAATGGTCCTTGTCTAACTTATCATCAAATAAGTGAACTGATAACAGATGTGTCAAAACTAGAAATATTTGCAGCCATAAAAGGTATGTCTCTTTATAAAACTCCAGGGGTTGATGGTTTTCCGGTAGAGTTCTTTATTCAACATTGGTCTTTGATTAAAACTGATGTTATTAGTGCTGTAATGGAGTTTTTTAAAACTGGAGAAATGCTCAAAGCTTTCAGCTGCACTGCTATTTCTCTTGTTCCAAAAGTTTCCTCTCCTACTCAAGTAAAAGAGTATAGACCCATTTTTTATTGCACCACTATTTATAAAATTATTACTGAAGTCCTGACTAATAGGATTAAGAAGGTGATTGTTACTCTAGTTAGCCCTGCACAATCTGCTTTCATTGAGGGAGAAGTATTATTGACAATATTCTTTTTAGTCATGGACTATTGAAATGGTATACTAGGAAAGGTTTGTCCCCTAGGTGTGTCATGAAGGTTGACTTAAGGAAAACATATGATTCAATTGAATCGAGCTTCTTAAAATCAGTTTTGGTTGAACTAGGATTCCCTTTCAAATTTGTCCAATGGGTGATGGAATGTATTTCCTCTGTTTCCTATTCTTTAGTACTTTTTGGTGGGCTGACAAAACCTTTTGAGGGTAAGAGGGGTATCAGGCAAGGGGATCCTCTATCTCCCTATCTATTTGTTATTGCTGGAGTATCTTCAGAGGGAACTGACTCAAATGGGGCAGAATAAAGGTTTCAAGTTTTATCCTAGGTGTAAGAAATTGGGAGTGATGCATATATGTTTTGCAGATGATCTGTTAATGTTTTGCAAAGCAGATACGGTTTCCATCCAATTATTACAAGGTGCTTTCCAAAGATTCTCTATTGCAGCAGGCTTACAAGAGAACACAGAAAAGAGTCATATTTATTTGGTTGGGGTTAAGACAGCCTTGAAGCAGGAAATTCTAACTACTCTAGGTTACTTGGAAGGGTCTATACCTTTCAACTATTTAGGTGTTCCTCTCTCCTCCAAGAAGATGACAGTAACTCAATGTTTGCCTATTGTAGAGAAAGTCACAGAAAAACTCAGATGTTGGTCAGCAAAGCTATTATCATATGGAGGAAGGACTCAAGTGATTAAGTCATCTATTTTTGGTGTCCAAACTAATTGGGCAGAAATTTTTGTGCTTCCTAAAAGGATACTAAAGTTAATTGAAATTGCTTGTAGAACTTTCCTATGGACATGTAATACTACTCAATCTAAGAAATCTTTGGTATCTTGGAAGAAATTATGCAGACCTCAGTCAGCAGGTGGGCAAAATATAATCAAAATGACTGGTTGGAACACTACAGCTATCTTGAAGCAGTTATGGGCTATTACAGAAGAAAAAGAATGTATCTGGATTAAATAGGTGCATCTTTACTATATGAGGGTGCTAGGGATGAGTTCTGCCCTAATCCCAAGTCTGCAACTTGGATCATTAGGAAAATATTGCTTGCTAGACAGTATGTGATCGAAGTTCAGCATCTCCAGGGGGACTTGAAAACTAGATTAAATTTGATGGTGTTAAATGGGAAGTTCTTAATCAGGAAAATGTACCTTTATTTGACACCACATTTTCAAAAGATGCCTTGAAAGAACATTGTCATGCTCCCAACTATTCATCCTAGACACATTATTTTTATGGTTAGAAGCCTTGAAAAGACTAGAAACAGTGGAGAGATTACAATGATTTAGTGTCCAAGTCCCTTTGTAGTGTGTTTTCTGCCAGGCTCCTCTTGAAACGTTTGACCACCTGTTTTTTGGCTATCCAGTTACATGACGATTGTGCGGTAGATTGCTTACCTGGATGGGAATATAAAGACAAATTGGTGACTGAAACTTTCCTGGGCAAATGTTATGGCTAAAAGCAAGCAAGGTAATTCAGCTATAGTCTCATGTGGTTTTGGCATGCTCGTGGCAGTTATTTGGAGAGAAAGAAATCAACTCGGATTTCAATCGGGAAGGTTTCAAGATGGTAATATATGCCGAGAAATAGCATGCTATCTTCATATCAAAGGTAGAGAACTGACCAAATGGAAACTTCCTTTGCAAAACTTGATTGAAGTGCCATGAAGCGCAGGCTCCAACTTCAACTCTTTTTGAGCATGACACGTTAAAATGTAATAATGGATCCTGTCTTTCGTTGTAATTATAGAGCTTGTTTAGATAGTGAAGGATATGTAAATACTTAGCTCATAGCTTGCACGTTAAATAGGTGGTCAACATCTATTTGGTTCTTGTATTTTCAACTTTTTGGTCTGAAATGAATGAAAGTTTGCTTTACCAAAAAAAAAAAAAAATACAAGATAAAGAAAATAAGATTATTTTTTTAAAAATAATTTTTTAGAAAAATAAAAATAAATTAAAATTTTTAAGAAAATTAATTTTTTTTTAAAAATTAAAAATATTTACAGATGTGGCAGGCGTGTGTGTACAAACACAACCAACTTGGGTGGTTGAAGGTGTCACGACAGCACAAAAGGTGCACAAATGTATGGAAAAAAATGAGTTTGGGGGGGTGGAGGTGGGGTGGGGGGTAATAAGATCTTAGTTAAGTTTATGCGTGTCTTTGGATTTCGGTCATAATCTAGGAGGGGTGCTTGTGCCTTATCCCAAATATATGAGTTCTATTAACAACTTCATCTATCTGAACTGGTTTGGGAATGACCATGATTAGGGGTGTTCAAGGGTCAGTTTGACTCGATTATTGGTCATAATCAAAACAAAACCAATTTAATCGGTTTTTGAATTATCAAAACCAAATCAAACCAAATATAATATACATTTATCAGTTTGATTATTATCGATTTTGGTTCAGTTTGATTTGATAATTAACCATACACAAAATATATATTTTTTTAAAATCATTCAAAAGAGAGAATAAAAGACCACAATTCATTCAAAACCAAAATAGTTAGAAAGACTAACATTACATAACTTTCGATTGCTAAATTTACTTTGAATAAAGCTTCAAAATTCACCATTTTGGCATAGAAGGAGAGACATTAACATTTTTAGTCTCACAAAAAATTATCGTAGACACTTATATACATGAAACCAATAGATAAATGTTCTCGTTTTTGATGTTTTTGCTTTAATAAATAAATTATAAATAAATTTTGATGAAAACATATAGTATAAGATATACAAAATTGTTTAGAAAAATAATTTATCATTCATGTATAGTAATAAAATATATGTATACAATATATTGCTTCGGTTCAGTTATTTCTTCAGCTTTTTTTGAACAAAATCAAAACCAAACCAAATACTATTGGTTTTAAAAATCTAAAACCAAATCAAAACAAATCCAAATAAAATCAATTTATTTAATCGGTTTAGTTCAATTTTTCGGTTTGGGTTGATTTTTTAAAAAACCGTGAACACCCCTAATGATTATGATAAACAAAAAGGGGAAATTGATCACTTGTTCAACATATGTGGAAATAGTACAAATGTGTTGGTCTCTCCAAACTAGTATAAATATCCTCTCTTGTTAAGCTTATTTTTACTCACAAATCACTCTAAATAAAAGTTTTGCATCCTTCTTTCCCAGATTGGTGCTTCTTTGGAAGCTCAAGATATTTTGAGAAATTCATCACATGATACTGAGAGTTACACGATTGATAAGCGTGAATCTGAAATTTCAAAAGTTCCAAATTAACAGATTCCCTTTCCTGATATAGCTGATATTTTGATAAATGCTAACAACAGTGTTTCATGTAAGCCGTGCCTAGTCCCAAAGATGTATTGATAGGCCATCTAGTGGATATCGTGAACATCGCAAAAGTAGTATTGGAGATGGAGATAAATGGAGTAAAACACCTAGACCTTCTATGCCTAGGCGAAAGTTTTATCCAGACCTTGGTTATAGGGAAAATGCTATGGACTTTACCCTTCAACTCCATAGCCTTTCCCCCAAAACCAATGTATGGCTGAAAATTATTCCACTTGTCTCTACCTCCAATGCCACTTCCGCAACATTCTTTATATCCACTAGACGGCCTATAAATACCTCTTCCAGGACTAGGGCACGGCTCACGCAAAACATTGGCTTTAGCATTTAATATCAGTTACGTCAGGAATGGAAAGTTGTTGATCTGGAGCCTTTAAATTTCAATTTCATCCTTATCAGTCATGTCACTTTCAGTATCAAGCGATGAATTTCTCAAGATATCACTTGAGATTTTTTTTTGAGTGAGTGAGAGAAAATATATTATATTTGTAAGAGAAAATAAGCTTAACAAGAGTGTTTATTTATACTAGTTTGGAGAGACCAACACACTTGAAGTTTTTCCACATATGTTTAATAAGTGATCAATTTCCCTCTTTTGTCTATCATAATCATGTACAATTTTTATTCTTCTTAATTAGGCTCAGTTTTAAAATTAAACCAAAGGATATGATAAGTAGAGTTATAAATGTAGTTATTCCTATAATAATGTACTCTTCTGAAACAAATCAAACATTTGTTAAAAAGATTTATAGAAGTCTAGTAGGTACACGTTTGGACAGGTACTTTGAAGTCAAATTTATACTAATTTGGAGAGACCAACACATTTAAAGTATTTCTCTAAAGATAACTTTCTCTTTATTAAATTTTGTGAATTGGGATTTCTTAAATATGATTGAACAGCTAGGAATAGAAGAAAATTAATTTAAATCAAAAGTGTCAGAAACAATATCTACACAAGCTTCATTGAGAAGAATAGGTATATAATGTAAGCACAACAAAAAAACACAATAACAAGAAATAAATAAACAACTTCAGTGATAAGGGCATGTCCCTTTTGGTTAATGTTTTTGTAACGGCCCATTAGGCCGTTATGAGTACTAGACCTATTTCTTTCATAAAAGAACCTTTTACTTAAAGTTTTAATGAGAATCTTGAACTATTCGTTTAACTACGGTTATTTGGTTGGTGGGTATTTATCAAATAATTAATTTTTAGTTGATTGTAAATGAATTAAGTCTGAAATTTATTTAATAACCCATGTCACTTGGTTCATATGTAGAAATAAAATTCAGCAATTTTAGTTCATAATTAATTTAGAGAAAATAATTAGGGTAATAAATAATCTGAAGAAGAAAGGAAGATAAAATAGATTCGGCTACGGAAACCAAATTGAAACGACAGCTTCTATATGATAGAGAGACTCTTAATAGTGACTGATAATCATTGTGTTATGTCGTGAAATTTCCTATGTACTTAATTATTGTGATTTGGATGATTTTCATGTTGTTGTGGTTGGTCTGTAATCCCAAGACCGCAGAATTAATAATCTTAAACATTTTCTATCAAAGTGATGTCTTGAATAAAGAAGGCTTGATGAAATATAGGTAATGAAGTGGAAAGTGATGATAAACAATGATGAATTAACTATATTGTTGGATATGGTGCACGAGCTGACACGATATATTTGGATCGGGTGCACGAGCTAGCACAATATATTTGGATCGGATGCCATGAGCCGTCACTATATAAGTGGATCGGGTGTCACGTCCTGACACGGTAACATTAAAGAAAAACATATTAAAATAACTTAATGTACTAAATCTCAAAGAACCCATTTCCCAAAATAGAGTGGTGTGGAGGCCCGAGTCCCATGTGTGTTTTTGATATTGTTGACTAATTACATACTTGCTTCATTATTGTTGTCATTTGTTCCTGTTCTTTGGTCTTTGCTACCTGCCAAGTGCTACAATTGATTTCATGTTATTACTTAATGCATATTACTTTCTATTTTGAGTCGGTCGATTATATCTACTCAGTACATGTTGCCCTGTACTGACCTCTACTTGTGTTTTCCTTCATTTTTCTCTTGTGGAGCGTAACGAGTGTACCGGCGACTTCAACTCGCCCTCAGCTTTATCCAGGATCCATCACATCAGATTTCAGAGTGAGCTATTCATTCTAGCCTTTGTTGGATTCTCTCGGTCATGACATGATGTCCTTTGTTTTCGGATACAAACTATTTTATTCATTTATTATGATTTCTTTGCTACTCCCATACTTAGTATTTGAGGATAAGATATCCTTGATGTGATGCCTTTTAGGTTTCGGGAATAATATGTAATAGACTCTAATGACTTTGTGTTCCTTACATTAATAAGATTTGAGCTTCCGCATTATGGTTGTAATTTGTAAGTTGAACAATTAATATAAGTTGGGGTTTGTATTTGTTGGTTCATCCACCAAGGAGGTTAAGTGTGGGTGCCACTCATGACTCATTTTGGGTCGTGAAAAACTTTGTATCAGAGCTTTAGGTTCGGTGATCTCATCACATAAGGACAGATCTAGCAGAGTCTTGCGGAATGGTACGGGGATGTCTTTACTTTCTTCAAAAGGCAATAGGACTTTAGGAAAACTCCATTCCTTCTTTCTTCCGTGTTATTACTTGAATCTAATTGGTATCTAGGTGATACAAATTTGTATCTTACCTCTTTCACTCTATTGCACATATGGTTAGAACTAGAGCAACAAAAGTGGTAACACCAACACCAGCCAGAGAGATGCATCCTTGGAAATAGGCATGTTTCCCCGATTGTCTACATGGTATGTAATGGCTAGTGAACAACATGATCTCTTTATTAAATTATTAAAGTTGAAAACCCTGGTTAGAGTACTGAATGTAAAGATGCGTATGATTTCCTTGTTGATTGTCATGAGCTTCTTCATAAGATGGATTTAGTAGAGCAATTGGTGTTGAGTTTATGAAATACCAGTTCCAGCAAGACGCTAAAGGTGGTGACATTCTCATGTTGAGTCCCGACTAAAAAAGGCACTACCTATAACTTGGGCAACATATTCTGGCTTTTTCGTGGAGAAGTATATCCCCTAGATTTTGAGGGACATGAGGAGAGATGAGTTCTTGGATATAGAGCAATGGAAAATATTTGTTGCAGCCTATGAGGCCAAGTTTCGTGCTTTATCCAGATAAGCGACTCAACTTTGATTCAATTCAAAAGAGTAGATTTGCCACTTTGTGAATGATTGAGGTTAGATTTGCAGATTCAAGATTTATAGTTAGTTGCTTCAACAAAATCGTTTTATAAAGTGGTTGATT
Organism: Solanum lignicaule; assembly: GCA_029582545.1. NCBI lineage: Eukaryota > Viridiplantae > Streptophyta > Magnoliopsida > Solanales > Solanaceae > Solanum > Solanum lignicaule. Next base: position 30,153 of record JAJOOF010007712.1, on the reverse strand, counting down.
TTCTGATGGAAGTATAGGGGGTGAAGCCAGATAACTTTGCTAAGGTGATAACATTCAAGAAGTTTCATAAGGAAGGCGAGTTTAGTGTTTCTACTCTTGTTGGTTAGTCTGTGCTGGTTGAGAAGGTGTATAGGTCTGGTCTTGCCTTGTGACTTTTGTAAGGAGAAAAAGTTATGTAGATTTGATTATCCTGGAAATGGTTGACTTTAATTTCATTCTGGAACGCTACTAGATATGGATATTGATTTTTGTATTGACCTGTAGCTAAGGATTCACCCCATTTCAATTCTACCTTATAGAATGGCCTCGACTGAGTTGAAGGCCCAATTTCAGGAGTTGTTAGGTAAATATTTTATTAGACCGAGTGCCTCTCCTTGGAGTGCTCCAGTTTTATTTGTGAAGAAGAACAATGGTAGTTTTCGGATGTGCATAGACTACATGCAACTTAATAAGATGACTATTAAGAACAAGTATCATATTCCTCGCATTGATGAATTGTTTGATCAATTACAAGGTGCTTGTGTCTTCTCTAAAATTAATTTGAGGTTCGGTTATCATCAACTGAAAATACGGGTAGTAGATGTGCCCAAGACTGCTTTCCGAACAATATATGATCATTATGAGTTTTTGGTAATGCCTTTTGGGCATACTAATGCCTCTGCTACTTTCATGAGCCTAATGAACCGAATTTTTAAGCCATATCAAGATCTCTTAGTTATTGTATTTATTGATGATATACTGATCTACTCAAAGAGCAGGAAAGAACATGAAGAGCATTTGAGAATTTGGATTGTTAAGGGAGAAAATGCTTTATGCCAAACTCTCCAAGTGTGAGTTTCGACTCGATTTAGTGTCCTTCTTAAGGAACGTGATTTCTAAGTATGGAGTGATGGTGAATCCCAGAAGATTGAAGTAGAGAAGAGTTGGGTAAGGCCTACTAATGTTTCAGAAGTAAGGAGCTTTGTTGGTCTAGCTATCTATTATCGTCAGTTCGTCAAGGGATTTTCTTTCATTGATTCCCGGCTGAGAAATTTGACCAAGCAGAATGTTCCATTTGTATTGTCGGATAAGTGTGAAGAGAGTTTTTTGAAATTCAATACCTTGTTGACTACTACACCGATTCTTGCCTTGCCTGTGGAAGGTAAAAAATTCATTGTTTATTGCAATGCATCTTATTCTCGTTTAGGCGGAATGTAATTACCTATGCTTCAAGGCAATTGAAAGTGCATGAATGTAACTACCCCACTCATGATTTGGAGTTGGTTGCGATCTTATTTGCATTGAAGTTGTGGAGACATTATCTATACGGGGTCAAATGTGAAATGTATACAAATCATTAAAGTTTACGATATGAGTTAGCCCAGAAAGACTTGAATTTGAGGTAGAGGAGGAGGATAGAGTTATTGAAAGAATGTGATGTTACTATTCTTTATCACCCGGGAAAAGCTAATGTTGTGGCTGATGCCCTAAGTAGAAAAGCATGGAGCATGGAGCATGGGGAGTTTAGTCCATTTGCAGGTTTCTAGACACCCATTTGCTACAGAGGTTCAAACTATGGCTAATGACCTTATGAGGTTTGAAGTAACTAAGGAATGAGGATTCTTGGCTTGTGTTGAGGCAAGATCTACTTTTGTTGAAAAGGTTAAAGGAAAGTAGTTTGATGATGAGAAGCTGAGCCAGATTCGTGATATAGTCTTGCGAGGAGAGGCGAAGGAGGTTGTGATTGATGAGGAAGGAGTGTTTAGGATTAAATGGCGGGTATGTATGCCCCGTGTTGATTATTTGACTTAGACTATTCTAGCAAAGGCTCATAGTTCAAGGTATTCTATACATCCTAGTGCAACCAAGATGTATTGTGATCTAAGACAATATTATTCTTGGAGTAGAATGAAGCGTGAAATTGTTGATTTTGTTGCCCATTGTCCAAATTGTCACCAGGTAAAGTATGAGCACTAGAGGCCTAGATGAACACTTCGAGAATGCCTATCCCTGAATGGAAGTGGGAAAGGATTGCAATGGACTTTGTGGTTGGTCTTCCAAAGACATTGAGTAGGTTTGATTCGATATGTGTAATTGTTGACAGGTTAACTAAGTTTGCACACTTTATTCCAGTCAAGGTGACCTATAATGTAGAGAAGTTTGCCAAACTATATATCTGCGATATTGTTCGATTGCATGGAGTTCCAATTTCCATCATATCAAATAGAGGTCCACAATTTACTTCTTACTTTCGGAGGACCTTGCAAGCTGAATTAGGTACTAGATCGATCTTAGTTCTTCATTTCACCCTCAGACCGATGGACAGTCTGAGCAAACATTTCAAGTGCTGGAGGATATGCTTCATTATTATTTTAGTGTGTCAAGTGCGGTATAGATTATTTGTTCTTTATTACATATGGGAACACTCTTAAAGAGACCTTTCAAAGTTATTTTCTAAAGCGCTCTCCTATTTTACCTTTTCTTTAGAGCTAGAAAATGATCCACCTAAATGGGCAAGGAGAATATTGGTGCACTCGATTAGTAAAGAAGTTTACTAAGGAAATGCATCAGGACCAACCAAGGTAAAGATTTCTAGATCTGTGTTTGATATCGTTATGAAACAATATCGGTGCTCTAATGATGATTTTGATGATTCACAAACCTACTGAAGGGATCTTGTACTTGTAATAGACTTTTCCCAAAGTCAACAACCCAACTATATATAATCACCTTACCTCACCAATCATAACTAATCACAATTCAAGCTTGTTACGACCCATAACGAGTCATGAGATGTAGGTCTCCCATTGGTTGGTAGTTGTGAATATATAGTTGGGTTGTTGAGTTTGGGAAAAGTCTATTATCAGTACAAGATCCCTTCATAAGATATGTGAATCATCATTACAACACCGACATTGTTTCATAATGATATCAAACACAAAGCTAGAACTCTTTGCCTTGGTTGGTCCTGATGCATTTCCCTAGTACACTTCCTTACTAATCGAGTGCACCAATACTTTCCTTGCCCATTCAGGTGGTTCTTTTTCAAGCTCCAAAGACAAGGTAAAAGAGGAGAGTGTTTTAGAAAACAACTTTGAGAGGTCTCTTTAAGAGTGTTCTCATCTGTAATAAAGAACACATAATTTATACCACTTTTTACACACTAAAATAATAAACAATTATTTTTCTTCATTTTCCTTTTTGAGAGGAGGTTAACCTATTGTAAACTCATGAGGTCCATATTTTTATAGATGATGGGATATCTTTTGCTAAGAACCATATTTTTGTGTAAGTTGTATAACTTTTGGTATACATGTTGTATATTGGGTTTCCTTCAATTGTTATTAAAATCATTTACCTTATCGGGAAAAAAAATTGGTCAACCGATCATGGACGGACTCAACTATCTTTCTTTTCAAATTGAACTATCATGATATCTGATAACTGCATTAGTTTTCAATATCAGGATGTACCCATGTTCTGTCCCAGACAGTTTTAACATCTAAATGTGATTTAGAGAGTATTTCTATCCAGGTGATGCTGGAAGAGTGTCATCAATATTGACAACACCAATTTCATACTCTTTCTCATTCATCTCAATTTAGCTTCTGCATCAGCTATGTTTAGTTGTTGTCTATATGAACCTTAGTGTATTGCATGATAATGGGTTAGCTTGGGGTCACTTATGAAATGCATTGTGTTATGACTAGGGGTAGTCTCGAATCTTGACACCACAAGTTTGGTTCCTTACAACTATTTCATTCCCAAATTAACCACTTCGAAACTCATCTTCTTTCATTATTTGTCTCTTGATCTTAGAACGTAATTTACCGATTAGTCCATGATTGACGTTTTGTTAGTTTACTTAGAAGGAAGAAGATAAAAATTTGGTTTCTCTTGTCATTGAACAAATGGGAACATCAGTTTGATAAACCAGTAAAGAAATATTAATGAAAGCAAAACTACATACTTCAGCATAAATTCAGACTAGATTATAGAGTTTACAAGTCAAGTGAAATAAAAAAAACCAACTCTTAAGGATTAGGGATAAGATAGAAACTAATTAATTGCTAAACAGTAAATAACTACCCTCCAATACAGATATCTTGGACTATTTCTAACACTCCTCCCTACTTTAAGAGCTGTAAACTCCAAGTTTTTTCCTGCGAAGTTGAAATTTATTGTCTGATAATACTTTGGTGAAGATATCAGCTAGTTGCTCCTTAGTTTTTCTATAGAGCAGAATCACATCACCATTTTTTTGTAGTTCCTTGAAGAAGAAAAGCTTGATGTTGAAGTGTTTTGTTTTCCATGAAATACAAGATTATGAGAAATTTCTATCGCAGATTGGTTGTCCAAAAATACTTCAGTTCCCTTTTTATGATTCATATGTAGATCAACAAATATTTTCCTCAACCATAACATGTGATTCATAGATGTTGTTGCATCAACAAATTCTGCCTCTGCAGTGGATTGAGTCGTAATGACCTACTTTTTTTAGCACCATAAAAACATTCCAAAGCCTAGACTGAAACAGTATCAAGGTCTGCTCTTCATGTCATCTGCGGATCCATCCCAATTACTATCCGAATACCCATAATTAATGGTACCTTTGATGTATCTGCCAACTCGTTTTGCTATTTTTAGATGCACCTCACTAGCAGAATGCATGAACCTCAATAGTATGCTTATAACATACAAAATATTGGGTCTTGTAGCTGTGAGTTACATCAAACAACTGACTAAGCCTCTGAAGTATGTTTCCTCCACTTTCTCTGCTCCATTATCTTTGCTTAGTTTCTCTTTTTGGTTCATAGAAGTACTCTTCTCCTTGCAATAATCCATGTTGAACTTCTTGAGAATTTCCTTAGCATATTTCTTCTGGCAAATGAAAACTTCATCCTGTCATGAGATTGATATTTTTTATTCAAAAAACTTGGTAGGAGACTTTTCTGCTAGTCAAAAGAGTTAAGGACAGATTTCTTTGAGTCTTCCCAACACCACTCTACATTCTCTATAAAATACACATCTCTACTAAATATTCTATTTTTTTTTTGTGGTTGGAAGACCTTACATGCCTTTGAAACTAAACTATATCCAATAAAAATGCTTGGGACAATTTTTTTATCTGGCTTATCTTATTTAACTTGAGGAACGTAGGAAAAACAAAGACAACCAAACACTTTAAGGAAATTTAGCGATGGTTTAAATCCATATCATGCTTCAAAAGTTGTTTGGTCTTTCACTACCTTTGTGAGAAGCCTATTTTGAAGAAAAAATAATGTATTTGCTGCCTCTGCCCGGAGTTTCTTTGGCAAGTTCTTCTCGTGCAACATGCATCTGGTCATCTCCATAATGTATTTTTTTTCTTCTCTCACTTACTCCATTTTGTTGTGGAGTATAGGAAGTATTAAGTTGTTGATGAATCCCTGCTTCCTCACATAACATGTTGAACTGGTGAGAAGTGTATTCCCTTCCATTATCTATTCTTCCGAACTGGATCTTGTAGTCATCTTCATTTTCTACTTTTGCTTGAATTTTTGAAAGACATTAGCAGCCTCTAAATTATGCTTGAGAAAGTAAATCCAGCACATAGGGGTTAGATCATCAACAGAAATGATAAAGTAAAGACTACCTTTTAGTGAGGGAGTCCTTTAAGGTCCTGCTATATTAGTATGAATTAATTGTAATTTGTTCGAGGCTCTCCAAGTTGTCTTTGGAAATGGAATTCTGTTTTGTTTTTCATATTGACACGCAAAACAATTTGAAAAATTTACTTCTAAAATAGGCAAGTCCTTAATTATTTTCGCTTATTGCATTTTAAGGTCCCCTTCATAGTGATAATGTCATGCTTCTGCAACACTTTCTTTGGCTGAAAAAACAACATGCTCCTCCTCAAATGGATCTAATGAGAAACTTTTACCTCTCATTTTTATTTTAAACATTTCTCGATCTGAAGCATCCTTGATCAAGCAATATTTATCTTCAAAATTTAATTTGTAGCCTTTTTCCATCAATTGACGAACACTAAGCAAGTTTTGATCTATGTTAGGTACATAAAGCACATCAGAGATTATTTTAGTACCAAAATGACTTGGAATATCAATGGTTTCTTTCCATCTTACAGGAAGATTGTCGCTATTACCTATTGTGACTTTAGTAATGGACATGGGCTTTAATTGCTTGAACAGAGACATGACATTTGTCATGTGACTAGTGCATCAACTCTAAATCAGCCAACACTCACTCGATGATCTGCTTGAAAAACATGTAGCAACAAAGACTTGATCTTCCTCCTCACCATCAACAATTTGAGCTTTTGCTTCTTGTTGCTGAGCATTGTTCTTGCAAATGACAGATTAATGCCTAAGTTGATTGCATTTCCTGCATCTAGCATCAGGCCTTCTCCAACATTTTTATGGTGGATGAACTTTCTTTTTACAATGGTTACAAGAAGGATTACTTTTCTTTGAGTGTCCAACTTTTCCTTTGGTAGTACTTGCTGAAATGGCTTCACAATTCTTCTTATTCTTTCTCTTTCTATTTTTGTCTCTATCTTGAGGCTTGGAAAACAATGCTCTCTCGGTATTTATTACTTCTCTCATGACCCTTCGTTGTTCTTGAACCTGCAAACCATTGAACAACTCTGCGAAGGTGATCTTGGACAAATCCTTAGTGTTTTCCAAAGTAGTTATAGTTGCTTCAAATCTTTCCGGCACAGTTACCAGAATCTTTCCAACAATACGTGAATCATTGAACACAGATCCAAGCAATCTCACCCTATTTTCTATGTTCAATAGCCTTTCAGAGTAATTTTTGATGGTTTCAATTTCTTTCATCATCTGCATCTCGAAATCTCTTATAAGATTTAGCACTTGCATACCTTTGATCCTTTCACCCCCTTCGTATTCTTCCTTGAGATGATCCCAGATGGCTTTGGCTGACTTTAGAGACATAATTGGAGTGAAAATTGAAGAAGATACTACTGAAAATAAACAAGCTTTTGCCTTTGATTTTTGGTTTTCCTGTCTTTATGGTTCTTGGGCCATAGTAGGATTGTTAGGCAATAGATAAAATTCATAATCCTCTTCGACTTCCTCTCACATATTCATGACATCTAGATAAGTTTCCATCCTTACCGCCCAAATCTGATAGTTTTCATCATTAAAAAAAGGTGGTGCCATTATTGAAAAACTTGATTCTGCTTCCATGATTGATAAACTTGTCTTCTTGATTTCAATTCTATCTTTGATGAAACGCCCACATGTCCCTCAAAAAATAAATACTTTGATACCAAATGTTAGTTTACAGAGAAGGAAGAACATAAAATTTGGTTTCTCTTGTTATTGAACAAGTGGGAACATCAGTTTGATAAACCAACAAAGAAATATTAATGAAAGCAAAACTAAATACTTCATTATAAATCCAGACTATTTTATTGAGTTTACGAGCCAATTGAAATAAACCAACTCCTAAGGATAAGCGGTAAGATAGAAACTAATTAACTGCTAAACAGTAAATAACTACCCTACAATACATAGAGCTTGGACAGCTGCAGTTCTTATGCATATTTCTAACACTTTTCATTATTAACAACTTCACTCTTTTGCACTGCTACTTCTGCTTTGTTGGGAACTGAAATCACATTATCATATGTATTCACACTTTTGCACTACTACTTCTGATTTGTTGGGAACTGAAATCACATTATCATATGTACCCTCTCCCTATTGATTTACTACTAAAACTTGTTGGATCTCCTTATCTTGTACAAAGGTCTCATTAACATGTATATTGTTTTCCCCTCATTCTCATTCATATCATGCTGCTGATCAGTTATTGCATTTTGTTGTGGTGTAGGATTTGTAGTCAAAATTGAAACTATTGCAAAGCACCTTGCTTAGCTTTTACTTCTGCATCTGAAACTTTCCTTGCTGATCAAAATCTACCACTTTAATTACCTATTCTATGGATATTTCCTTTTTTCTTCATTCTTAATCTTTGCGATCTCATTTTGTTGTTGTGGTGCAAGGACTTCTAGAACTGCTTGGGAAAGTGCAAGAGTATTTTGTATACTGAAAACTTTGTTGACCCAAGATTTAGCTGATTCTTCGTGTTGGATCATTTATTTACCTTTTGCTTTATCAGGTTCGTTGTTGTTTTCAACATTCTTCTCATTTGTGTTACTGTTGGTGCTGCTAGATGCTTAAACTGCATGGTTGTGAAATGATTCTCCTAGCGCTTTAAACCTATTTTCCGCCACAGGTATGGTTGAGGGAGATGCAACCTTATTTTTCTGGGATTTCTATCATTCACCACATTACACATGCCTGGATCGCCTACCACTTTACCACTAGATAGAATTCTAGCTTTCCCCTTTTTGAAATGTATGTACCCGTGGTTGTGGTTGTTTCTTAATCTCTATCCTCTCAACAATTTCTTTTTTGTCCTCACCTCTTTACCTCTACCCTATGGTTGTTGCCAATTTGACACTCCTCCTTACTGTGCGCGTGCATTCTCATTCTTCAGAGTAGTTTGGAACATAGTCATATCTAATTTGAATTACTTCAGTCCTCATTTTCCCAGTAGCTTCATTTACAATGCCCATACGAACAGAATTGGGAAATTCTCTTTTAATATCAACTAGAACCTTGACTCTTGCATAACTTGGTTTAGTTTTGTTAATTGCCACTTGATCAATTTGCCCAGGCTTCCCCACTGCCAAAACTAAAGAAAAGGGGTATTCTTTTACAAACTAGGTGGGTAGAACATTCGGAAATGAGATCTATGCCATCGCCTTAGTAGTTTTTTCATTAATTCTGAACCGTTCATCATAGATGAGGGCACACATTAAATACAAGTAGTCATCTTTGCATGTAATATGGAAAGCTCCTTTTAAAAATCAAATTAATGAAATCCTCTTGTTGGGTAAGGCATATAAGAATGTGTTTACTGAGGAATAAACAAATTTAGCAGTCCCCTTTGATGTGACATTGTTGAGGAATAATTTTTCTCAACTCTTCAAGATCCTACCAGTCATAGGTGAACTTGCCAAACAACTAAATATTGTAAATTTTCAATTCGATTCATTCTATCCATCTGTTCCTCTGTCCATTTTACATGTGGAACCCTTTTTATCATGATAACTTCTTTAAATGTGATGGATTCTGAATTTGAAACAATGTTTTGAAACTGAATATGCAAAAGATATAGGAAAATAAGGTTAGTAGGAGGTACTTCATTGGAAATAGGTTGCAAGGGAGGGAAAGTAGATGTTGAGAAAGGCTGACCAGCCCGGTGACTATGGCAATCATCCACCTGAAAAAATATTCAATACAACTTGTCAAACTTGAAAGAAATTGAATGGAGAAGTTGTTCACGCTAAAATTGCTAGAAAAATACTTAAGATGGAAGTACTAACTAGATGAACACTAAACAACAGACAAGATGTATTATGTCAACAATGCTACTTCAATTTTTAAAATACAAAGAATGTTGTGTAGTTTCAACTATATATATAGGCACATCGATAAGTTTCAAAGTACTCAAAATAAACATAAACATAATTTAGCTATATGAATGTAGATACCTTCATATCAAGAAATCTATTGATTGCACGAACATACTTCAATCCAATCTCAACTTCCATTAGCTTTAAACCCACCAAGGTACTCGAGCTTTGGAGTTTGAGGGAATCCAATAGCTTGAACATACATAAATTGGAATTAACAATGAAAGCATCCTCCAAAGCAAGCATGTCAAAGAGATAATGATTTTAGGCACGAGAATGCTAGGCAAACCTCTTGAGGAAATCTGTGGGGGATTGTTTGCACAGTTTACATTATTGTAGCTTAGTAGAAGCGGACAAATAAACTTCAAGTCCTGCTGGTGAATCAATAAAGTGAAACTCAAGCAAATTTCGAGCTTTTATTTCTATTGTTTGTTTATATCTATTGCCACAATTCACATGAACCTTTTTAAGTTGATTCAGATTAGGAGATACTAAGATAGAATAAACGTAGAAGCAATCTATCAAAGTTCACTTAACAATTAAAGAACACTTGCTGCTAAAGTTGGAGAAACTTGTGAGAGAAATAGAAATACATACCTTGAATGTACATACCTTTTATTAAGTCGTGTCGTTAAACCTAATAATTGAACCAACATAATTCAATCTGATCTCAACTTCCACTAGCTTTGAACACATCAAGGCAGACGAGTTTTGGAAAATAAAGGAATCAAATATCTTGAACCAATGTAAATTGGGATTAACAATCAATACATCGTCCAAATCAAGCACGTCAATTAAGCTCAAACTCTCCAATACAAGACTCATAATTTTTATTTTATTCAATCCTTTACATAAAGGAAGACATAAGGATTTTATGGAGGAAACCTCTTGACGAAATAGGTTGGGAATCTTTACACGATTTGGATTCAGGACTTGTAGCTTAGTAAAGCGCACAAATCAAAATTTATGGATAGAATACTGTGAACAAAATTTGTTTTTTTTTTAAAAATATAGTGTCTCTAACGGCTTGTGTTTAACATAGACAAAGGAAAACGAATTTGATTTGGGTTTGAATACTATGTATAGCTTGTAATTACTCATAAATTGTATTTTTTGTAAAACAAATTAAAGAGTCGATGGTGACTTTGGTGTGATATAACTCACTGTGAGTGAGGCCACTCCATTTTACTAACTCTTTACAAGTCCAATAAAGGTTACTTCAATATTGTGTTATAGCATTAATATCCATCCTCACACAGTAAAAAAATATATTTTTAGAAGAATACAAGGTTAAAAATGGTTAGGCCGATGAGTGTAACAAACCCGAATTCCTTAGAATATTAATAAGAGAACTGAAACGCAATTACAACTTTAGAATTGTGATTACAATATTCAAACAATGGAAATATTGAAATAGCAAGTAACTAAAGATAGAGAGAAGAATGGAGATGAGAAGCTTAGACTCTAGAAAAATAGGAGAGGACAAACATTTTCTTCAATATGCATAATCCCTAAATCACTGACCACTACCCCTTTTAATGGAACCGTTCTCACACCCACTACTCGACCCGGATCCCAAATTGGCCTGGACTTGCTGTTTGTTCTCGGCCCAATAGATCTTGTCAACCCAATAACTACTTGTGTGACCTTGGTATCCATATTGGGTTGGACTTGGTTCATAACAATGAATCAAGCAAATCCAACAGGGGAAAATAGACAACATCGGTTTTTATTTAATTATCAGTTTTCATGGGAAAACCAAAAGAAAACTTATAAATCCTGTTGTCAACAAAGCCTCTCTAATAGAGGTGGCTGAATAATAAAACATAAAGAGGCTTTGTAAGTGTACATGGATATAAAAGAGTAGAACGATACAGGGGTCTATTAAATTGGAAAATGAATTAATCAAAGTTAGGTGGATTGTAAACGTTAAACAAAAACAAAAAAATATCACGTGTGTAATATGAAGCAATTACCATTGGCACTCCAAGATGTGTTTGCTTGTAGTTGATTCGAGGATCTTAAAACCTTTCAATAAATAATGCCAGCACATGTTTTTCACGACCCGATTTCTTAGGTCATGATGGCACCTACTACACCCCACTAGTAGGTAAGCCTAACCCGTTGATGAGTCTGAGATTTTAACTCATTTAGGGCTTTGTTTTGATAGTATAGGTGTAACACCCCATTATTTGAAAGAACAAGAATTAGAAAGAAACTGTTTTTGGAAATAATCAAATTTGGAAAGTTAGACAAAGTTAAGCTATGTTTGAGTTTTGGGTCAACTTCAAATGACCATAACTCCTAGCTCAGGATGAGTTAGGTGTGCTACAAGATACCGTAGGAAATATCTTTAAATTAGCTTTCCAACGCCACCGGGTTTGGCCATTTTCGAATTCGTATGAGGGAGATATTCCCATTTGAAGTTGGGCTGTCTATATAAGGAAAGTCAAAACCGGATTTTAGAAGGGTACTTTGGTCTTTTCACTAACCTATTATGTAATTTCGTTTTTGGTAATTAAGTTGGGTCTAAACTGATTTGGTTCAGTTTAGGCTTCATAAAAAAGAGTTAGGGTTTTGAGAGGAGAGAAACGAAGAGGAGAAAAGAGAAGAAGAGGCAAGGAATCGTCATGTTCTTGAAGCTAGGCTTGTGGATTTCGTCAAGGGGTGATCCCTACGAGGTATGTGCGATCACATAGCATTGGGTTCGTTCACCCACACGCCAATCATGAATTATTTCAGCGAATTTATGTTCTTTAAAGTATAGAAATTGAGTTCTTGATGGATTTATTTGAAGTTTCTATTGGGTTCTTGATTGTTGAAGTTGTTGAGAAGTTCTTGATCAAAATTCATGAAATTAGGTGTCGTTTTGAGTAGATTCTTGCATACTTTGATCATGTATTCGAATCTAAGTGTTTGGGTAAAGAACCAATTGAATCTAGAGGGTTTAGAGTTGAAAAACGATGCCTGTAATTTGGCCTCTGGGGAAAAGGGGTGGGGCGCCGCGCTACTCAGAGTGCCCCACACTGGCACCTGTAATTTGGCCTCTGGGGCGCCGCGTTAGCCAGTGCACCCCAAGCCAGTGCCTGTAGTTTTGGGTCTGGCGCCCCGCGCCACTCAGAGTGCCAGGGACTCTAGGTCTTCTATCCTTTCCCATTTCTTTTTGTTTGAGTTCCCTAGCAACGTACCTAAGTTTTCTAGTTGATTTCTACACACGAAGGTACGTCTAAACATAATGAAATCATCCATAAACATGAGATCATGAATCTTTAATTCAATTCAAGGAAAGTTAAGAGTCAAGTCAAGAAAAGTTCATAGAGTTTTCCAAAAGTCTTTCACAAACGTTTTAACTTTGTTTTAAGACTTAAGTTTTGAGTTGAGTAAAGAATAAAGATTGAAGTTCATTTCTTTCAAAAGAGTATATCGGGACTATGTATTCCCAAAGAGTAAATGTTTTCACATTTAAACAAGAAAGGAAACTTTGATTTCCAAAAGAGTCTTTGAGCTAGTTTTTCAGAAAAGAGTAAATGCTTTCACAATTAAGCAAGAGATGAAACTTTGATTTCCAAGAGAGCCTTTGAGCTAAGTTTTGAGCAATAATCTCAAACCACATAAAAAAGTTATGTTTTTAAACATATGAGCTAGTATCTTTTGAGAGTAGTACTGAGCACTAATATGGGGAAGAGTTCAGACAACTCCCAGCCCCCATAAACCATGTAACCATCATGGGTTGAAAAGAGTCATACTTTTAAAATAATTCCTTAGTGTTTTTTGGCATAGACTAGTGGATCCACTTAGTAGTTAGGTTCTATGCCCTTGGCAAGGTATAGGACGGCCCTGGCAGTGTGAGGCAAAACGCTGTATCATCACATAGCTCTTAAGTGATTGTTGTCGGTTAGAGAAACTCCCACAACAGTATTTTGTATTCTTATATACATTGAGTTATTTGTATTTTTATATACATCAAGAGTTCATTTGTATCTTTGCATACATACACAGTTATTATTGTATTTCTAAATACACAGAGTTGTTATACATGTTTTAAAAGCTTTTCTTTATATTGCATTTACATTATTGCTTTATATTGAAATAAGTTAAGTTGAGCCCAGGTATGTTCTTTCAGTTCCTTTCAAGCTTATGTCTTGTTTTAGATTTCCCCTCGCATGCTCGTACATTTAATGTACTGATGCCAGTTGGCCCGCATCTTATTATGATGCAGATACAGGTAACCAGGATCAACATCCAACTCTTCGTTGATCCAGTTGAGCATTCAGACTCTTGTGTTGAGCCTCCTTGCTTTTCGAAGGACCCCTATTTATATTGCTTTAGTAGTTTTCAGTTGTTAGGATTATCGAGGCTCTTGTCCCGGCATCCCTCCTAGTTTAGAGGCTTTATAGACAGTTAGTAGTTCATTTGTCTTTACATTGTTATTGCTTATGTTAAGACTTGAGTTGACATGTCGGCTAAGTAGAATGTTTTATCTTTAAACGTTCTAAGTTATCTTTAAACAATTGAGTAAATATGCATTGAATACTTGTATTAATGCTTTAAGTCTTCCTTTATGAGTTCAGCCAGGCCAAGGGTTCGCTTGTGGCCAACAATGGTTCTCAAGTGCCAGTCTCTCCCAAGCTGTAGGCTTGGGGCATGACAAACTTGGTATCAGAGCATAGAGTTCAAGAGTCCTAGGGAGTCTATGAAGCCGTGTTTGTAGAGTCCTAGTTATCGGTGTTAAGCACACCATATCTATAATTAGGAGGCTGCAACATTTTAGGAATTTTCTCACTTCTTTCATACTCATTTTGTGTGATATAATGTATCTTTATAAAAGTCTCTTTCATAATCATGCTTGCGCGTGTCTTTCAGATCATGCCTCCACGAAGAACTGTCTGAGGTCGTCCAGTTAGAAGGAATGTTGAGGAACAAGGGGTACCTAATGCACCAAAAGTGCAAACCCAATGAGAGGTCACCAATGCTGAGTTTCGTGAGGCCATCTGGATGTTGATCCGAGTTGTGACCAACCAAGATGGGCAACAGAGAGAGAATCGTCAGGAAGTGGCTGATACTTCTAGGATCTGTGAGTTCCTAAGGATGAATCCTCCAAGCTTCACTGGTTCAAGTGTCACTGAGGATCCAGAGAACTTTGTTGAAGAAGTTTAGAAAGTCTTTGAGATTATGCATATTGCCGATGCTGAGTGAGTGGAACTAGATGCATATCAACTGAAGACTGTTGCTAGGATCTGGTTTGACCAATGGAAAAAGAATAGGGCTGAAGATGCACCAGTTTTGAGTTGGGCGGTTTTTGAGAGTACTTTTATAGGACATTTCTTTCCCTGTGAGCTAAGAGAAGCAAGGGTACGATAATTCCTTACCCTTAAGAAGGATTCCATTAGTGTTCTTGAGTATAGTATGAAGTTCACCCAACTTTCACGCTATGCTCCGGAGATAGTTGTTGACATGAGAAGCTGGATGAGTTTGTTTGTTGCTGGGTTGTCTCATCTGTCAAGTATGGAAGGTAAGGCAGCTATGCTGATAGGGGATATGGACATAGCAAGGCTAATGATCCATGTGCAACAGGTTGAGGAGGAAAATCTGAGGGATAGAGAAGAGTTTAAGAATAAGAAGGCTAAGACATCATGGAACGAGTCCGGGCAACAAAAGAGTAATGCGAACATGTCTTCTTTCCAACAGAAACAAAAGGGACATACTCCATCATCTGCTAGTGCACCTGCACTAAGAATCAGAGGTGAGTTATAGAATCAGAATTCCCAGAATTTTAGAGCTAGACCTGCACATTCTCAAGATAGTATGGCACAAGGGGATACTAAGCCTTCTGCATGTGCTAAGTGTGGTAGGAGCCACTCAGGGATGTGTCATGATGGCTCTACTGGTTGCTTCAAGTATGGTCAGAACGGTCATTTTATGAGAGAGTGTCCTAAGAATAGGCAGGGTAAGGGTAATGGGGGCACTAGATCCTAGTCTTCTTCAGTTGATCTACCAGATAAAGCTTCATCTAGAGGAGCTACTTCAGGGGCTGGCAGGGGAGAAAACCGTCTTTGTGCTATCAGTAGTCGCCAATAGCAATAGGAATCGCCAGATGTTATCACTTGTATGATCAAAGTCTTTAACTTTGATGTTTATGCTTTGCTAGATCTAAGAGTGAGTTTATATTTTGTAACTCCATATGTTGCAATGAATTTTGATGATCTTCCTGAGCAACTTCTTGAGCCCTTCAGTGGTTCTACACATGTTGGTGAGTCTATTCTAGCTGAGAGAGTCTATCGTGATTGTACAATTTCTGTCAATCACAAGAGTACTATGGCTGACTTAGTTAAGTTAGATATGGTAGATTTTGATGTAATCCTAGGTATGGACTGACTTCATGCTTGTTATGCATCAATAGATTGTAGAACTCGAGTAGTCAAATTCCAGTTTCCCAGTGAACCAGTTATAGAGTGGAAGAGTAGTTCAATAGTGCCTAAGGGTCATTTTATTTCATACTTTAAGGAAAGAAAGTTTGTTTCCAAGGGGTGTGTCTATCACTTAGTCCGAGTTAATGACTCTAGTGTTGAGATACCTCCTATTCCGTCAGTTTCAGTAGTAAAATAGTTTCCAGAAGTCTTTCCAGATGTTCTTCCCAAAGTCCCTCCTGAGAGAGAAATAGACTTCGGTATAGATATTTTTCCAGATACTCGTCCTATATCTATTCCGCCATATAGATTGGCACCAACAGAGTTCAAAGAGTTAAATGAGGAGTTGAAAGATCTCCTAGAGAAAGGTTTTATTCGACCAAGTGTCTCACCATGGGGTGCTTTGGTCTTATTTGTGAGAAAGAAGGATGGTTCCCTTAGGATGTGTGTAGATTACCATTAGTTGAACAAGGTTACCATTAAGAATAAGTATCCTCTTCCGAGAATTGATGATCACTTAGATCAACTTTAGGGTGCCACTTGTTTCTTTAAGATAAACCTCATATTGGGCTATCATTAGTTAAGAGTAAGGGAATGTGATATTCCAAAGACAACATTCAGGACCTGTTATAGTCATTATGAGTTTCTGATCATGTCGTTTGATTTAACTAATGCACCTATAACATTCATGGACCTTATGAATAGAGTATTCAAGACTTATTTAGATATGTTTGTTATCGTATTCATTGATGACATACTAATCTATTCGAGGAATGAGGAAGATCATGCTAGTCATCTCAGGGTAGTTCTCCAAACTTTAAAGGATAATATGCTAAGTTTTCTAAATGTGAATTTTGGCTTGAGTATGTGGCGTTCTTAGGCCACATTGTTTCCGGTGATGGAATTAAAGTTGATACTTAAAAAATAGACGCAGTGCAGAATTGGCCTAGACCCACATCTCCAACTGATATTAGGAGTTTCTTGGGATTGGCTGGCTATTATAGAAGGTTCGTCGAGGGATTTTCATCTATTTCATCTCGTTTGACTAAGTTGACTTAGAAAACAGTGAATTTTCAATGGTCTAAAGCTTGTGAGAAAAGCTTTCAAGAATTGAAAAAGAGGTTGACTATTGCCCAGTATTGACCTTACCAGAAGGTACGCAAGGCTTTGTTGTATGTTGTGATGCGTCCAGAGTAGGTTTGGGTTGTGTGTTAATGTAGAATGGCAAATTTATAGCTTATGCCTCCAGACAACATAAGGTTCACGAGAGGAATTACCCAACTCATGATTTGGAATTGGCTGCCATAGTATTTGCTTTGAAAATATGGCGTCATTATCTTTATGGAGTTCATGTAGACGTGTTCACTGATCACAAGAGCCTGCTGTATGTGTTTAGTCAGAAAGAGCTTAATCTCAGATAAAGAAGGTGGTTAGAGTTACTCAATGATTATGACATGAGTATTCTTTATCACCCAGGTAAGGCTAATGTTGTTGCTGATGCTTTGAGTAGATTCTCTATGGGTAGTACCACCCATTTTGAGGAAGAAAAGAAAGAATCAGCGAAAGATGTGCATAGAATTGCACGATTAGGAGTTCGACTAATGGATTCCACAGAAGGAGGAGTAGTGGTGATGAATGGGGTTGAATCATCATTGGTGTCAGAAGTGAAAGAGAAACAAGACCAAGATCCTATTTTGCTTGAATTGAAGGCAAATGTTCATAAGCAAAAAGTAATGGCTTTTGAACAAGGGGGAGATGGTGTATTGAGGTATCAAGGTAGATTGTGTGTACCAAGGGTGGATGAACTCCAAGAGAGGATCATGGAGGAAGCTCATAGCTCTAGTTATTCTATCCATCCGGGTTCCACAAAGATGTATCGTGACTTGAGAGAAGTATATTGGTGGAATAGTATGAAGAAGAGTATTGTTGAGTTTGTTGCAAAATGCCCGAATTGTCAGCAAGTTAAAGTAGAGCACCAAAGGCCCGGTGGTATGGCTCAGAATATAGAACTTTGAAAATGGAAGTGGGAGATGATCAATATGGATTTCATCATAGGTTTACCAAGGTCTCGTAGGCAGCATGATTCTATTTGGGTGATTGTTGATTGAATGACTAAATCAGCCCACTTTTTGCCGGTAAAGACTACCCATTCAACAGAAGATTATGCTAAGTTGTATATTCAAGAGGTATTCATACTTCATGGGGTTCCGGTATCAATTATTTCAGATAGAGGTGCACAATTTACTGCACAGTTTTGGAAGTCATTCCAAAGATGCTTGGATTCAAAGGTGAACTTGAGTACTTCTTTTCATCCTTAGACAAATGGTCAAGCAGAGCGCAGTATTCAGGCCTTAGAAGATATGTTGAGAGCTTGTGTGATTGATTTCAAAGGTAATTGGGATGATCACCTACTTCTCATTGAGTTTTCTTACAATAATAGTCACCATTCTAGCATCCAAATGGCTCCTTATGAAGCTCTTTCTGGGAGAAGATGCATCTCTCCTATTGGATGGTTTGAAGTTGGTGAAGCTGGGTTGATAGGACCAGACTTACCTTCAAAAGAGTATATAGGGATTATGTATTCCCAAATAGTAAATGTTTTCACATTTAAACAAGAAAGGGAACTTTGATTTCCAAAAGAGCCTTTGAGCTAGTTTTTCAGAAAAAAGTAAATACTTTCACAATTGAGCAAGAGAGGAAACTTTGATTTCCAAGAGAGCCTTTGAGCTAAGTTTTGAGCAATAATCTCAAACCACAGAGAGAAGTTATGTTTTTAAACATATAAGCTAGTATCTTTTGGGAGTAGTATTGAGCACCGATATGGGGTAGAGTTCAGACAACTCCCAGCCCCCATAAACCATAAAGCCATTATGTGTTGAAAATGGTCATACTTTTTAGATGATTCCTTAGTGCTTTTTAGCATAGACTAGTGGATCCACTTAGTAGTTAGGTTCTATGCCCTTGGCAAGGTATAGGATGGCCCTGTCAGCGTGAGGCAAAAAGTCGTATCATCACATATCTCTTAAGTGATGGTTGTCGGTTAGAGAAACTCCTGCAACAGTAATTTGTATTCTTATATACATTGAGTTATTTGTATTTTTATATACTTCCAGAGTTCATTTGTGCCTTTGCTTACAAACAGAGTTATTATTGTATTTCTAAATACACTGAGTTGTTATCCATGTTTTTAAAGCTTTTCTTTATATTGAACTTACATTATTGCTTTATATTGAATTGAGTTAAGTTGAGTTGAGCCCAGGTATGTTATTTTAGTTCCTTTCAAGCTTATGTCTTGTTTTAGCTTTACCTTCGCATGCTCGTACATTCAATATATTGATGCCAGTGGGCCTGCATCATATTATGATATAGATATAGGTAACCAGGATTAGCATCCAGTGCTTCAATGATCTAGTTGAGCATTCAAAGTCTTAAGGTGAGACTCTTTCCTTTCCAGAGGACCCCTATTTATATTGCTTTAGTAATTTTCAGTTGTTAGGATGATCGGGGTTCTTGTCCCGGCATCCCTCTTAGTTTAGAGGCTTCATAGACAGTTAGTAGTTCATTTGCCTTTACATTGTTATTGCTTATGTTAAGACTTGAGTTTCCATGTTGGCTAAGTTGAATGTTTTATCTTTCAACGTTCTAAGTTATCTTATAAACAGTTGAGTAAAGATGCATTGAATCATTGTATTAATGCTTTAAGTCTTCCGATATGAGTAAGCAAGGCAAAGGGTTCACTTGGGGCCAACAATGATTCTTGAGTGCGGGTCCCGCACAGGGTGTAGGCTCGGGGCGTGACAATAAGTGTCCTCAAATGCCTATTTTATGCTCTAAAATGATGTTAAAGTGTTGATTTGCAGCTCTGAAGGCTAAGGAGAAAGTCAAGGACATGACCGGACAAAAAGGAACTAAAAAGCTGAAGAAGTGAAGAAAAAGAAATCCTGGCGATTGTCAAGACCACTCGGTGAACCGCTGAGTGGCTCTTTAGCTCGCCCAAAGTTCCAGCATGCTAGCCCTGGGGAAGAACCAAGTTGGCGACAGAAATGGGCAGAAGACGGATCGCCGATCGGTTCCGCGATATCAAATTGGATCACCCAAAGTTACAGGACTTGAGATGTTGAAGGCCAATGCAAAATAGCGATGGAAGAGGACAATCGGTGGATCACCGCTCCACTCGGTGAGGCGCGACTTAATCCGTCGAGTGGACTTTCAGGACAAAACGTAGGCAACTATAAATTGGAATTTTAAAGAAGAGTTCAACAGTTCCCATATAGTCTTGATTCCCAAGTTTTTGAATTAGAGTTTTCTCTTAGTATTTGAGTTCTTATTGTAGAATTTTGAGGATTTGAAAGTAGGTCTTTAAATTTAACCCTTGGAAAACATTGTAAAGGCTTGGAGACTCTTACCAAGCTGATGGCTAATCGAGTTGGTAATTGTTTTTTCATTTTTATGATGTTTAGCTAAAACCCCAATTCTTGGGGTGTGATCATGTGATTATGGGTTGAATTAGCTTATGGGTATTGTTACTTACTGATCTTAATGCTTAATTGAAGTGGGTTTAATTGATATTTGTGTTTTAATCTATGAATTGTAGTTGCAAATGCAATTCGAACTTAGAATTCTGGGCTTGCTTGAAAAAGAGGTTTTAGAATCAAAGCTTTTGAATTGATGATTGTAGTTATCGGGTTGATATGGGTTTAGCTCGAAAGAGTAAATCCTAATCTTGATTCTACCTATCTAGCTCGAGAGAGTAGATGAATTAAGGTGTGGGATGTTCATATTTGCTGAGCTTGTTGATGTTCGAAAGAAATCGCTTGAATCGTGATAGTTGTTTGAGAGAAAACTATTTCACTTATAGCCTAGCCTACCTACTGAAATTTAGCTATTTATTAGTAATTTCAATTACCATATAGTGAAGTTTGCCTATAATCAATCACATCCCGAGAATTCCTCCCTATATTGATATTTCCCTTGTTTTGCTTGTGCTGTAGCTGATAGTTAACAATCCAAAACCCCCCATCTGACATTCGTTGTCACCCCTTTAGATTTATTTGCATGTTTCCGATAATTTTTATTCCTATAACCGATTAGACCACATTTGCACTTCATAATTGAATTTAAACACGTACTGCTCCCTGTGGGTTCAACCCCAACTCTTTGTTGGGTTTTATACTACTTAATGATCGTTTGCACCTAGAATTGGATGAGGTGTACTTGAGACATTTTATCACCCGTACCCCAGAGCCATAAGCAATGGAATACCAAGCGGAAAACAACAACAAGAAGTAAGTGCTTCGAACAAAGAAGATAAAGGGAAATCAACAAAACCATACAGGAACCATCCCAAGACTTGACATAAGTTAGTAGCTGAGCATCTACTTTGAAATAGGAGTACAAGGTTTTCACAATTACAAGACAAGTACATACTGTCTCTTAATACAATATAAAGACTAAGCCTAGCCAAAACAGACGGAAACCAGTAGCTCTAGACGCTAAGAGCTCTGCAAAATCTCAGAAATCCCAAGCTGCTTTGCATGACTCAAAATCAACGGTAATAACTCAACTGCAATATGCAGAGGGAGAAGTGTACTGTGAGTACAAAAAATGGTACTCAGCAGGAAACGACAGACTTTGCTCAAAAGATAACACAAGAAGAAACAACAATTAATAAGGAAAGCATATCACAAGTAATTAAAGGGATACTAGAGTAGATAGGAAATAAAGAATAGAAATAGGAAACAAGGGGTAAGAAGTTGAGTCAAGAATGTACCTAGATCACAAGCCAACAACCTAATCGCAAGCAACTAAGATACCAAGTAAACTACCTACTGTCACAAGGACCCGCTACCACAATTCAAAAGTCAAAACCTACCGAATAAAATAAAACAATAGTAGAGAATAGAATATAGTCAAATAATAACCTAACCTGACCCCATAAGCCCAGAAGGTACAAACAACAAACATAACCCAACCGCCCCCATAAAATGGAGGGTACAAACAATAAACAAATATACTTGTTATATGCAATGCATATAAATCTAGGATGAGCAGCAAAACCATCACTAACCATCCAAACCTCTAACCAAATGTAACAACCTCAAACCGCAAAAGATCAGCCTTAGCCTGGGAATAACGACCTCAAATCGTCAACATCAGCCTCAGACCAGAGATAATGGCCTCGAACCGTGAGCATCGTCCTCGAACCAAAAGCAATGACTTTGAACCGTGAGTAACCAATAATGGGGTCACCTACCCAGTCAGTAAACTCTCAGGGGCTTAGAAAGACCAAAAGCATGCATGAAAGGGCGTCAGTGCGCCAACTAGTCAAGTAAAAACTGAGCACATCCTAGATGCCTCTAATATCTCAAGTATGAAAAGGAGCACGTCCCTAACACCTAGTAATCTCAAAAATCAGTAAGTCAAGTGATCCAGGTGGTATGACTCTTGTTAAAACCAGTTCAGAATAAAAACCGAGTAAAATAGTGTATTATTATGAACGATAAATATGCTAATGCATGGGCTGGGATTGTACCCCAAAATCCATGAAAATGAGCAAACAATTCAATGCATGTCATCACCAGCATTCAAACAAAGCACTCAAATAAAATAATTATACATCAAGTGAAACCACCCTACCAAAGCAAATAGTAATAACTTGGGATCCAACTAGTCCTTTCACACAACCTTAGGCCTAACAACATAATCATATGCTCTAGAAGGATACAACATACCCACCGCTAATCAACAAGCAAATGGATCAAGAAGGGATTTCAGATCAATAAAGGGGGAAAAACTCAAGGGACGACGCCCTACCCCAATCACACCTCTCCAGTCCCACACTGAGCACAACAAGAACCAATCCATGGCTATGACGATCCACCAAGGTCACAAGCATCAACGCAAGAAAAACACCCAAAAACAAGCCCCACAAAGAGAAAATCAT
This sequence comes from Solanum lignicaule, assembly GCA_029582545.1. Taxonomy (NCBI): domain Eukaryota; kingdom Viridiplantae; phylum Streptophyta; class Magnoliopsida; order Solanales; family Solanaceae; genus Solanum; species Solanum lignicaule. Next base: position 7,313 of record JAJOOF010007712.1, on the reverse strand, counting down.
AATTACGAGGCGACACAACACAACCTAAAGCATCTAACGTCCAGCCTAGTCTAAGGCAATCACGAATCAATCCTAGCAAGGATAATCAAGATCATCTACTCCACAAGCGAAGCCACAATCCAAATTAAGGATCCCAACACCAACAATAAGCCCTAGGCTCCTACATAATCAAGAAATAATAAAATAACAAGAGAAAAATTGAATACCCGGTACATACCATCCAAAATTAAATGAAATTTATACTAGGCATTATCTAAGAAGCTCAATCCAGAAAGTAGATTGAAGCCTACCTCAAAGTTGAACACTAGCGCTCTGAATTCACCACACACAAGCTATATGCATCTAAAATGCCTCCGAACACTGCCAAAATATCAAATTATCAATAATAACGCCATTACAAATGTTTTGACACTAAAATTGGAACAATTGGAAACAAACCTAAAATTGAGTAAAAAGGGGAATATGGAACCCGCATCGGCAATCATGAAATTGACTCTGTCAAAAGGTCCTAAACACCTAACCGAGCTTGTGTTCCAATGTTGAACACAATCTAAGGTCCAAAAACAACAAACACCACAAATGCAAAGAATTCACAAATTAAGCATAAAAAAAGAAGGGAAAGCAGCTTCGAGCTCAACTTCACCTCAAATGGGGGTTCACCAACACAATCTTATCACTCCACCATGTAGCCAAAACCTCCACGATCATACTGGACTTTGAATCACCTCAATCGGAGTTGAAACGATGGAGAAATCACTGTTTGAAATAAGACTTGGAACTGCAATTTCGCTATATATATATATATAGTAGAAATTGGGTTGCTAAAAGGCTATTTCTGGTAGCTAAAATCCCAATGTCTAGTCGCTAAAAGCTTGCACTAGATATCAGCACTTCAGTTGATTTGCTCCAGCTCCAAATTCTCCGACGGGGTGTCCTGGATTTATTCGAAATCCCATGCATGCAAACAAATATGCTACCCCATCGAAGTTGGCATTCCAGACTCAAGGAAACAATCAAAACTTCCATCCGAGGTGAGTTCAATGAAAATTGGATCCCATACCCAAGTTTAATTTTAAGCTAAAAACCAAATAAAGGCTCAAAATGTGACCGGAAGCTTAGGGAACTGCACGAAAGGTCATTCTACACAAAACTCGACATCCTGTAGCTAACCACGCTGATGGAATTCTTATTTGAGCACGTTTACCAAGAATGTTGACCAAAGTCATCCCTTGTCTTAAGCTTTAAAGTTAAAACACCTAATGACACAAACTCACACCAGAAGTCTTGGGGCCCAAACCAACCATTCCCCTAGCCTAAAATGACCCTTCCGAAGCTGATGAAACCGTCAGAATTGCATTCTAAGGTCGTCTTCCTGAACTTTTGACTAAAGTAAACCATTCAAGTTTTAAAGGCTCCAAAATACAAATACTTGCACAAAATCCAAATGAACGACCCCACGACTAAACTGTCAGTCCCAGTAAGTCATTTATGACTTGTGGTCACTACAAGAAAGCTCTAAACGCTGAAAAGATCAGAAAACAAAAAAATGACATGGACGGTCATTACAATATCCACTACTAAAAGAACTTTCATCCGTGAAACAAGAGGGATAGACACAGTCTAAATTCATAAAAAGACGAGGATACTGAGTCCACAAGTCTCTGCCAAACCCTCAAATACCCTCTCAGATCGAACAACGCCATCACAAAACTCAAGTCAAGAGGAAAATCCCCAAATTCACTTCAAAACACCAAAAACTCATCCGTATCCATTTTGGTCACCAATTTAACCGAACTTTCCTAAAAGCACCAAATTCCTCTGAACAGACCATCACCATATCAAAATAGTAGAATTGAGCAAACATAGGACCATGGTAGAGGCAACCACACTCCCCAAATTGAAAACTCACCTTATGATCCACATATACTATTTTCTAACCACTAAAAGCGTTCTATTGGTCCTTAACTATGCTGAACATCTCCAACACCAATTGAAACCTTTCTACAATCCCACACAATATCATCTCAGAAGAAAAATAGGTTTCTCCTGAACATCGAGGGATGACAATTGCTCAAACGAGGTACTCAGCCTAGGGTCAAACCCCAAAATCCATTTCTAACCCAACCAACAAATCCTTATGAACTCAACCTTATAAATCTAACCACACTAATCAAAAGGACGACCATTCTATGAACGACAAGGTAGCACTATCCCCACTCCAACGACCTACTCCAACCCAAGGAACTTCTGAAACACCGACACTACGAGCCCACAAAATACTCTGCCACCACAAATTCAAGCTAAACACCCAGTCCTAAGGGAAACCAAGCCAGATGGTGGTGCATCAACACAGTCATCTGGCGGGTAGTGGCCCAACGGTACCAACCCTATCACGAACTACGCAAGCTACTAAGCATGGCAAAACCAAACCACACATTTCAAACTTGAGCCAACTAAAAAATCCAACGAATTACCATGACTCTATCCTGATGATTAATCTTCATAGCTATTTTCCATTTCCCAACAGGGCTAAGGCTTGAAATAACCAATAAACACCACCATTCCGACTCTAAATCATACACTAGCCTCGAGGGCAATCACACAACAATACAGAATCAACACCACATCTATTCCAGGCACAACAAGAGATCACACCTCCAATTTCCAGATGTCCATAACCAACCTCCAAGACCACAACAAACAGACGAATCCAAAATGAGCTCAGTGAGCGAAAACACAACTCCGCAATCGAGGAAAGACTAAAGCAAAGGGGGAAAGAAACCAAAAAGGACTATCACAACTAAGGAATGCTAACTACCAAACACACAACTCCAAGAATTAGCTATTTCCCAATCACTATTCAAAAGGAATGACTTAAAACTAAGCCAACTAGGCCCTACAACATATAAAACTCAATTAAGATAAAACTGGTCTAGCCACCTACCAAACAAGGATTTGCATCAAAACAAAAGCACACAACAAGGGTGGAAGAAAAGGAAACAATGCCACAATCACAAAAGGACTATCAAGTCAAAGGCACAGAGAGTTACTCAACCACTACTCCCAATCGAAGGAACATAGCCTAGTCAATCCAGTACTAAAGGAAATCAACGATAGAGGCAACACACATACACAATCCTCAAGTCAAATTTCCACAACAAGCCAGCGATAGATGATAAGCAAAATAAATCCAAATGGGCATGAAACCCCAAATCACACAAAATAAGAACCAACGGGATAAACAACAAAATTGCATCCATAGAAGGGATACTTGAAACCTCGGCCTCTGACTGGCCTACAGAAGCATAGAACAGAACGTGTCCAACCTCAACATGAACACTTGATGTAGTAATTGCAACACCCAAGGCACCATCTCTAACCGAATGAGCCAATAACCCTTAAGACTCATCTAGATGAATACCTCTTATCATGGTCCCATGCTAGGGACAAGCTATAGGCTGATGAAAAAGTTCCCCATAGGTACAACTAATTCTGATAACCCCAGCCTGGGACTATTAAATTTCTACAATACTTGGAAAAGCAACTCCCACCTAGAGCACTAAAATCACAACAATAAAAAATGGACCAATAATTGAGTCAAAATGAGAATATGGGACCCGCGTCGGGTATCACAAAATTGACTCCTTTAAGAGGTCCTAAACACCTAGATGAGCTTGTGTTCTAAAACTGAACACAATTTGAGGTCCAAAAACAAGAAACACCACACATGAAAAGAATTCACAAATTAAGCACCAAAAAGAGGAGGGAGCAATTTCGAGCCCAAATTCACCTCAAACAGGGTTCACCAACACAATTTGATCACTTCACCACATAGAAAAAACCTCCACGATCATACTAGAATTCGAATCACCTCAATCAGAGTTGAAACAAAGGATAAATCATTGTTTGAAAATAAGAACTAAATAGCAAAAATCTAGTTTCTAAAAGGCTCCTCTCGGTCGCTAAAACCTGCAGCAGATATCAACACTTCAGCTGCTTTGCTCCAACTCCAAATTCTTCGACAAGGTGTCCGGGATTCCTTCAGAACCTTGTACGTGCAAAAAAAATATTCTACCCCATCGAATTTGGCATTTCGAACTCAAACGCTACCATCAAAATTTCTATCTGAGTTCATTGTGATGAAAAGTGGGTCCCACACCCAAGTTCTGTTTTTAAACTAAAAACCAGATGAAGGCTCAAAATGAAACTGGAAGCCTAGAAACTGCAGGAAAGTTTGTTCTAGACCAAAATTTTCACACCTGAGGTTACCCCCTAGACATAACACGGGACTTAGGAACACGAGTGACCCCAAGCTAACCCTGAGTTTGTCATATATCAAGCATATTGAAAACAACTTGAGCTGAATCTGAAGAGGGAACAAAGCCCAACTAGTCTGAAAGTAAATGTAAATAATAAGAATTTAGTGATGAATGACATAACCATTCAACAACTTGAGCTTAATCTACTACTATGTTTGAAAAGTCTCTAACTGAGTTGAGTTGCTGGGACATGCCCCCAACTAACTCTAACAAAACTGAAAACTCAAAGTAAAGACTAAAATAGAAAGCATGTCTATTGTCCTCGAAGTATGAGGACTCACCACTGAAGCTGCTGAAGTCGAATTGAGAATTGATCTAAGAGTGATTTGGATGCCGAGTGCCTGAACCAACATCATGAAATGAGGTAGCGCAAAGTATGTGTCAATACTTGGAATGTACTGAGCATACATGATATAGATATGCTAAACTGTACAATGCATAATTGAGCAATGATATAATCTGAACAAGGATACATATAGGTACTGAACTATATCTGAAAACTGAACTGAATGCAATGACCAAGTACTAATCATGAATATAAACATCCTAAATTGTATACTGATGTAAATGCTGAAAACCTGGTCCATGCACTAAGAGTCTGACTGTGGGAGCTACTATTAACCTACATAAACCACGTGAGCTAAACGTGGAGTCCGATGTATACGCCACATCGAGAGGACCCAATATACCTTGCCAGGGGTATAGAGGTATGACTGTGGCATGATCAGTAAAAATTGATGCCTAACAGAGGGGATTTTTGAACCTACGTTGGCACGTAGTTCTGGGACTTTCAGGGTACGTTGAACCCTAGTCTGACTCAGAGCTAAGTCTACTCCCAACTAAATATTCATGAAGCTAAAATGCACTAAATACTGAATAGCTCAAAAACTGACATGCTAACTGAGAATGCAACATTATATACTGAGAATATAGCATTCGAAATCTGAAGCATGAATTTCTGTCTGGTTGACCTAGCAAATATAAATCATGAACTAGGATAAATTTACACAAGCTAGGGTTTTGAGTTCTATACATGGAATTATACTAAATCATCAAGAAACAAGTTATTTAGATCAAAAGAACCATAATCACTATAAGTCTTGAAAATCTAGAAACCCTAGGTTTGAACGATTTAAGAGAATCTAAAGAATTAACTGAATTCTAGGGACCTAATGGGTGAAAGGAACCCACTAATGAAATCCCACATACCTAGTGACGAAATCTATAGAGAAATCCTTTGGATTTTGGGGCAGAACGAAGAACACCTCTGTTTATTCTTGGAAAAACTGGTGTCTCTTACTCTTTTTTTTTGTTCTAATTTCGATGATTATTTTGAGAATAAGGGTTTTGGGTAGGTTCTGACTAGATTATTAGGCTTAGATGGAGTAAAACGACGTAGTTTAAGCATCACACGATGTGGTTTAAGTGCCCAAGGCATAGGGGGAAATACCAAAATTACCATGAGTTAAAAGCTGACAAAGGCCCTTCACGGGGGCATTGGAAAGAGGACTCAATTATCTTTAATTTTATAGGTCACGGGCCACCTAATTCATTTTTTTGATAAAAGATATGACCGTTTGGAGTTGATCTAAAATCCATTTCTTTCCAAATAACTGCCAACCCTCACCAACGGTCAGATCTACAGTCTGTAGGTCCAACCACAGACCGTACTGGTTGGCCCTAGATGGGATCAGAGACCCTTAAATCTTGGACCCCAACAGTGGGACCCCACTTACAGACCATCGGTCCATCGAAGGACCACGGACCATGGCCGTATCTCTCATCTCCTTGGACCTGAGGTGCTACATTATCTCCTCCTTGGGAACATTCGTCCTCGAATGAGCACTAAACAATCTGAGTATGGAGAGAAGGAGCTGCAATCCCTACCACTAAGTATTACAAATCGATATCTAACTGAACTGAGTTCAATGAACTTGCTAAGAGGCTAAAATGCAAGGATAACAGAGGGAACAAAATATTGAGGCTGAATTACACGAGAGTAAGCTGAGAGACTGGAGAGAAAATATTACCTCAAGCTAAAACTAAATCACAAGGAAAGCGGTGAGGATACTTGGCCATCATGGTTGCTTCTGTTTCTCAAGTAGCTTCCTCTACGGACTGACTACTCTACAAAACCTTTACTGAAGCGACTTCCTTATTTCTCAACCTAAAAACTTGATGGTCCAAAATTTCAATTGGAACCTCTTCAGAGGTGAGGCTATCCTTCATAGCCACACTCTCTAAAGGTACTATCAATTTCGAATCACCCACACACTTCTTCAACAAGGAAATGTGAAAGATTGGATGAACAACTGTTAATTCTGCTGGAAACTCTAACTAATAAGCCACATTACTAACCCTTTTCAGGATTTTGTAACGACCTACATATCTTGGTCTAAGCTTCCCTTTCTTGCCAAATCTTGTCACCCCCTCATGGGTGACACTTTCAGGAAAATCCAATCATCGATTTCAAACTCTAAGTCCCTTCTCCACACATCTAATGTAACCCCCAGATTCGAAAAAGGGCAAAGTAACTATTATCAGAAGTTGCAGGTGCCAACCGACAGAGACCACCCACGGCCCGTGGATGGGACAACAAATTATAGGTGTGGTCCATGGATTGGTCACCCCAACTATGTCCAGAAACCCAGAACCACGACCCGACCAATGCACTGTCGTTAGATCCACGGTACGTTAGTCGAGGGTCCATAGGTCAGGATCCCTATATCCAAAGTTTATGAAGTCAGTGCTGGTCGTGCAGGATGGACCGTCGGTCAGTTCACGGTCCGTCGATCAGGGGCATCGATGGTGAAATGACCCAAAAGTTCTTAAAAATGAGCTTCGAAAGTTACCGGAAACTTGTTTAGCTATATATAAAAAAAATCCGTTTTGTTTTTCGAAAATCCGACTTCATATTCTTGTTTAGGGGGTCAAATTGAGTGGAAAATGGGTCTAACCCAAATTTTAGAGCAACCGTATCAAAATCCGAAATTT
>JAJOOF010007711.1:0-41290 GCA_029582545.1 Solanum lignicaule | reverse complement strand
AATCTCTCGACTCCAACAAATCTATCAATTAATGCCACATAAATTGGGACATGGCAAATAACATATATTATTAAAAAATTAGGTTCAAAATGTACTATAAAATACAATAATTAACAACTTAATATATTAAAGAGACATATAAAAAAGCGTTAATATTTGAAATTCTGCGTGTGCTATATAAATTAGAACAAACAGAGTAATAAATATTATTTTCAAAATTATGTTAAAAAAAAGTACTGCAAATCACAATAGCTAAAAATTTAAAATATTTTTAAAATCATATAAAAATTTCAATAACTTCTCAAACTCCATAATATGATAATATATATTGGGCCCCGTGCTGGCATGGGGTCCTATATCTAGTTCTATAGATAACATGTCATTTGGTAAGCTTGAAAGACACAATCGGATCAAAGAAAGCCTATAATCCTTTCTCAACTTGAATGTTGCTCAAAATTTTGCCTCAACCAACATTCGGGCCAAGTTCTAGATCAACAAATTCATGCCATTGAATTTTATATCTAAAGTTCACCACACAATGCACATGATTCAGTGAGGTCGAATTTATTTTTAACCTCAACTTTAAGCAAGATAATTTTTCAAGTATTACATAAATATATCAATAGATACTCAAAGAAGTCTATAGGTCGCAACAAAGTTGGTCTGTCTTCCAAATAATTTAACACTTTATTATTTTTTTTATGCACACTCCTAAGTATGTTGGTACCAACCAAGTAAATTTAAAAAAATAAATTAAAATCCCAAACTCTTTTTTATCCCTCTTTTTTTCCCTCGGTTTTTGTGACGAGGACTTTTTAGATTTTTTCTTAGTCGGACCGAACCTCAACATAAGGCTGCCTATGTATATTGTCAAAACAAGAATCAGGTCAAACGTTGTTCAGAAAGATTTGATATATGAAGTAAAATTTTTGTTTTATTTTTTTATTTTTGTGAAGAAGGGTAAAAATCCTATTTTTTAGAAAGGATAAACAATTTTTTAGTAGGATTAAGAACTTCTTCTTTTTCTTCTTCTTCTTTTTTTGGAAATTTTAAATAAGGATCACCGAACCCGAGGAGGGTTGCCTACGTATCTCATCAAGGTGAGAATCAGGTCTGCGTAGTTCGTTCAGATTGGACAGTTAAAAAAAATTTACGATATTGACTTGACTTTAAAAATGCATTATTTTCCTAAGAATTATGAAAGAAAAATCTTTTGATTTTTTTTAATGTACAAAAGAAACTAAATATAGTTTTTTTTAAAAAATAATTTTTGTTAAGTAGTGAAAAATCTTTCATTTCATTTTTTGTAAAAAAAGGTATAATAACTTCTAAAAGAAGAATATTTTTATGTTTTCTCCCTTTTTCTTATTTTGTAAAAATCGAAAGATAACATTTTCTCTCATTCCACTAATCACACTAAAATGAATCAATTTGCCAAGACTTTCTGAATAAATACATTTTCATATAGCACAGAAAATGATCTAAATGATTAAATATGATAGGGGTACATGTCCTAGAAGAATACGACCCCTATGTCGAGTACCACTAAGTCAAATGAAAAAGATGCAAATAAACGGAGCCTACTAGGGATAACGATGTTTGTATATCAGGTTTAATAGGCTTATACCTAAAGAGAGTAGTGTCTAGACAAGCTTACCGAGTGGACAACTCGAGCCAGGGAAGGGCAATTTATCGGTAGCAACGCTATTTCGACTTCATTGCTGTTCCAACCCCGCCTAACATGTGCAACTAAAAATCCTTCACTGGGTGTCAAGACACTCCAGTTTTATCTCAAGAGAAAGTAGGATGCATAATTGCATTCCTGTGAATGTGTGTGAAGTGTTTTTAGAGACTCGTAAGGTGTGCGCGAGAGAAAACAATTCAGTACAGTTCAACAATATAAAAAACAATAAATGAGCAACAAGTAGCACATTAGGGCATGATACACAATATATCCAAAATAAGTAATAAAATCAGGTAGAAGACAATATAACAGAGCTTGAATTCTTGTTAGTCCCCAACGGAGTCGCCAGAGATGTCACACTCCTTTTCCAATAGGCAGAAGGGTTTTTTTCCAATTCAAGTGACGATATTGATTAAAGATTATTTTTATCTTTAGAGTCGCCACTTGGAATTGAGTTATGGTGTTCCAAGTCACCTTTTTGTTTAATCCCTAATCAAAAGGAAATGAATATTTATATGGTTAGAGAATTAGAAATTTGGGTAAGGAATTTTGTTGACCGATGGGAAGGTATTAGGCATCCCCCGAGTCCCGTGGTTCTAACACGGTCACTTTTATTGACTTATACTTATCTTAATATATTTTTTGATAATTTGTGTCTACAGGCCATGATTTACTTTTTTTTTTATTAATGTTGAATTTTTATTAATCTGAACCTAGATGCGTAATCACATTCTTAGTCTTGACATTTAGAGACATAACTGTCTTCTTTGCATCACACTTAATAATTTTATCTATAAGTCTCTACTTTAAATTGACGACAGTTAATTATATTATTAAACAAGGTGTGTCACTGCATCCTTGAATTTATTTTAATGTCTCAAGAAAAAGATGCGTAACCCCATTCTTAATCGAAACGGACTTTTGAAATGAGCATATATTTTAATATTTTGCGTATTACTAGAAAGTTCAAGTGTTTTATTAGTGATTAAATTACCTTTTTACTATTTATATTTGAAACACTATTTAAATAATAAAAGTCTAAAATTTTAAACAAATAGAAAGTTAGTTCATATTCAAATTTGATATAGATTTGAACTTGGTCGGATAACTTACTTTAGCACTTAAACTACACGGGTGTTTAAATACCCCCCTTAACATCTTTTGAGTGAATTAAATGCAACCCTAAGGGATGACGTGACAAAGAGAGTGAGTTCACTCATCTAATAGCGTGTGAAGGAGTTAAAAAAGGAATTTTTTTTTTATAAAATCATACACATGTCATTTTTTATAGGTCAATATATAATTATATTTTGGATATTATTTTCTTAATATATTAACTTTTATTAAACTATATGAATTTTCCTATTGGCCCATAAAACTTTTAATTTTTTTTTCTCTTCATTTTATTGTCTTCCCCAATAAGCTCCTTCTCCATTGAATCACCTTTTTTCCTCCATCTTCATCTTCAACTCTCTCAACTACTTCAACTTCGCCATCTCTTTAGTAATCCACAAAACCTAACACCAACATCTTATTATTGACGTCAATTTCACACCTATAAATTTTATCGATTTTCATCGGAGCTAAAAAAAATTTGTTGGTTCACCGACTAAGACGAAAAAAGGAAGAGAAACAGGAGGTGTGGTGGCGATGTTGTGGCACTTACATGGCTATGATGTAGCAACTGAGAGTGGTATAATAATCTCAGGGTGGTTTTTAATTCACTTCAAATATGTTAAGGAGGTATTTAAATGCACGTGTAGTTTAAGTACTAAAGTAAGTTATCCAACCAAGTTCAGGGGTTTTTTTTAAATGTATTTTCTCTTTAATATACTTATAAGTTATGACAAAAAATATTTTAAAAAATAAAATATGTGTAAGACTTTTTTTTTCTAAAATAAACATTTTTTAATTTAGGTAAATTTGACCAAATAAACTATCAGAATACTATTTTCATTGATTTGATTTAATTTTAGTTGGATATAAAAGATACTTTAATTGATACTAGCATATAGTACAAAATGGAAGATAATATAGAATAAAATAAAGAGGAAATATTTCAATATTATAGCATCAAAGTTCAACACATAAAATTTGAGCAACTTCATAACATTGGAATCAAGTATTATCTAATTATGAAAATCAAATTACATTAAAAATTAAATGGTACCTCTTGCGAAAATCAATTCACGAAAAGAAAATAATCCTAATAAGGAACTGCAAACTCCAAACCATGAAATCAAACCTCGATAACAATCTTTTTCCTCCAATGTGTAAGGTGGCCTTTGGTGAGTGAAAAAAACGAAAGTAAAATGTAAGGATATTATTTTTGTTTCTTGCGTGTGAATGTGTTGTAATATGTAAGGTTTTGTTTCTGATTTTGTTGGTGAGGAAAATGAGAGTATGTGTGTCTAGTAGTTTTTGGTGTTGCTGGATGTTTGCTAATTTTTTTAATTCTTTTTCTCACGTATGGCTTTTTTTGTGTCTGTTAATGTGTTTGAGGGTATAGTATGTATAGGTGTGTTGTACGTGTGAGTGCGGGCAGTATAGGGGTGAGTGTGAGAGAGTTGTGGGATATGGGGGAGTTGGCAATGGAGTGGGTAATGGGTAGTACATTAGGTTATTTTTTATTTTATAAATTAAGTATATAAAAATTAAATTAATTATTTTGAATTAAAAAGTTAAATAACCATTTTGAAAAAAGATAATTAAGAAATATTAGCTTATTTATTAATATAAATTAAAAGATCACATATATTTTTTTGTAAATTTTCATTTCTTTTTAAACAATTGAAAATAAAACCTTACCTTAAAACACGATTCTATTTTTGTTGTTTTCAAATCTTTTAAAATAAAGTTAATAAAATAAGGTAAAAGTCAAAATATTTAATTTAGATTTTTATAAAATATTTTAGCTCTAAAAAGGGTGTAAAACTTAAGTTCAGTAAAAAATTACGTGTCTACAGTAGAGGCTTCATAGATAGACAAAGTTGAGTAGTTTTCAGTATGTATCTTCTTTAAGTTATTTTTACAAACTCTGAGTTTTTCTATTGAGCATTGTTCAGATTATATTAAAGTTGAGTATTTGAAGTTTTTTCAGTTTTTAAGCTTTTATATGCTTGAGTTAGTCTTCCACTTGTAGGCAGCCAGGATGAGAGTTCGCTTGGGCACCAACAATGGTTCTCGAGTGCCAGCCACGTCCAGGGTGTAGACTCGGATCGTGACAAACTTGATATCAGAGCATAGAGTTCAAGTTTCTAGGGTGTATATGAAGTCTTGTCAAGTAGGATCTTATTTATGGTTGTGAGGGCTCCACTTCTATAAATGAGGGACTATAGACATTTAAGAAAACTTTTCATTCTTTCATACTCTTAATCGTGCAATATAGCTATGCCATAGAGGCTCATTCTAACTCGTGTGTTCTCATATCCATTTGACTACCTCTCATACTAGAGGTGGTTGAAAAGCAAAGTCATTTCCTTATCGATGAGTTACTCTTAGCAAAATCATGAGGAAGTCATGAGACTCCAGAGGGGCTTGAGAGAAGCCCATGAGTGAGTTAAGTGTTGATTTTTAAAGGAATGCGCTCATGTTCATATGAATCATTCGTTCAAGATAAAAGCGAGATGTACTCTCTTCTCTAAACCCTGTTTTAGCTGAGATCCTTATGAGGAAGTATGTTTAGAGCTTGGGTAGTATTTCATCCAAAAATGTAGCATGAGCTACGAAATTATGAGCAGTAGTAGTGAAGAGTGTTGGCCACGTCCAAGATGTAGGCTCGGGTCGTGACAAATTTGGTATCAGAGCCAGCTTGTGAAGGGAAATGTGATAGTAAATTGTAAGTATGAATACTAAGAGGTAAGGATTGACTAGTTGTCATAAGGTCCTAGTGGACGAGTGTTTCTGAATTTGTATCTAGTAGTTGTAAGTTAGTATAGTAAGCGAGCAATCATATTTTTATTCGGGTTTAGTCATAAATATTAACCTTGAATTTGAGATGAGTGTCATGACCAAACGAATGTCAACATGACGGTGATGATGCTAGTCTAGAGATTTGATCTAGAAGACTTGACATAGATTAGGTGAGGAATTGAGGTGATAAGCTGCAGTAAATATGAGTAGTACAAGTGAGAGACCCTAACATTTAGATAAGGGAAGTGAAGTGTGGCTAAGTCACAAGAGTAACAAGAGCATTAAGAGGTGCGCCGAGATGGTATGTTACCAGATGAGGTTCCAATTAAGTTATAATTTTACATGTGTGCCTAGATAGCATAATTGAGTTGTCAATGCAGATTAGGTTCATATCTTTCAAGTGTTAGCTTTAGACCTAAGGGGGACATGATAAGATGAGAAATCAAGTCAAGTGTTGAGAATTTCTCAAGGAGCTGGTTAGTAGAAGTCCATGGAGTTGTTAGAGTACTAAGCTTGAATGTGGTGTTGTTAAACATTAGGTGGTTCTTGATATGAACCCAATGTGGTGGTAAAGAGTAATAGTTTTTGGATAAGATTCCCTATAGAGAGGTATAGAACCTTAACCTAAGGATTTGGGTTAAGCTTGAATATAGTAAGAGCATACCATTAGATTTAGATCTTAGTAAAAGTAACCCCATTCCATACCCAGTCCAGCCGTCATTAGAGGATGAATGATCCTAAGGGGGAGATATTCTAACACCCCAGATTTTTTTTGAACTAAGACTCAAACCATCCTCCGTTGTGAGTAGGATTCTACAAAGAAATTTAAATTTTTCCTAAGTGTTAAGGTCACTAGATGTAGCACCGTGTGTTCCAAAAGGAACTAGAGAGAATCCATTCAAGTCATTCCTAGGTTCCTTTAAGTTTTGAGTCAACTTCAAATTATCATAACTTTCAGTACAAGATGAGTTAGATGGTCCATAAGATATCCAATGAACGGTCTTTAAATTATCTTTCCAACTCCATTGAGTTTGCTAATTTTCGAGTTCGTATGAGGGAGATATGCCTTTTTAAAGTCACACTGTCCATTTAAGGAAAGTTACCCAAAAATAGGAGGGGAATTTTAATCTTTTCCTTACCCCCCACTTATTCTAAACGTGAATTTCACCCAATTAAGGGACTAAACTGATTATAATCAGTTTCATTCATCCCCAAAAGATTTTAGAGTTTTAGTGAGAAGATTCAAGATGAGAAAAAGTTAAAAGTTTCAAGCGTTCTTTCAAGAAATTCAAGATTTCTCCAAGAACCTAGTTCTTTGAGGTATGTAAGCTTCCATAGTGTTGGGTTTGTTCACCCACACGCCAATCATGAGTTTCTTCTGCGAATCTATCCATGAATATTGAGCAATTTAATTTCTTGATGAGTTCTTGATAAGTGTTCTTGAAGTTTCTTTATCGATTAAGTTTTAATGTAAGATTCTACTTGGGTCAGCTTCAAACGATCATATTTCTTAGAATATAAAAAGTTATGTGGCCCATAACCTATCAAATTAAATGTATTTGAATCTACTTTCCAACGCCACCAATTTTGTGTTAATCCAATTTCTGAGTAAAAAGTTATGACTATTTTAGTAACTTGATACAGTGCTATTACGAATTAGCAGACGGGAAAACATTAAAAAAGAGTAATTTCTTTCTTTTTACCTCATAGAAAACCCTAAAAAATTTATTGACTAAAAAATGGCTTAAAACAATTAGATTTTCATCTTTTAAGGCATCATTCTCTTCTCTCTCGAACCCTAGGGTAAAACCCTAAGGAAAAAATCAAAGTAGAAGACTCCATTCAGGAATCTTTCAATATTTTTCAAGATTCTTCTTCAAGGCAACTCTTCTCCAAGAATTTCATTCTTTTCAACTCAAATTCCTCCATACAATTATGAATCACTAATAAAAATCACAATTTTTGGCCATATAGATTTCAAAAATAACTAATTCAAGAATCTCAAGTAAGATTTCTCGATCGTTTACCTTCAAGCTAGGGTTTCAAGGCTTCTAATCAAGTTCTTCTTCAAGATTCTTCAAGAACCTTGTTCTTCCAAGTATGTAAGGCTATCATAGTGTTTGGACTAGTTTTTACTCATGCCCTACATCTTCTTTCAAATCAGTAAAAGAGAAATCTAGGATTCTACCCCTAAATTTGAGTATTCTTGAGATAAGTTGATTTGAGTTCTTGAGTTCATGGTTATTTTAAAAATTCTATTCCTAATTATTGAGTTTCTATATTTTTATTGAGATCCTTGAGTTGATTTGTTCATGTTTATAATTCGGCATGAACCCTATTTTGAGTTATAAATCTTGAGAAGTTTTTCAAAGCCAACACTTGAGTTTTAGGCTGAGTTTTGAGGAAGTAAGTATGAGAATGAGAAGAGTCGTATACATGAGTTCCATATTGTTATTTATACCCTTGAGTCGAGTCGTTCATGCCCATAAATTCAGCATGAACTCTATCAGTTGAGTATATTTGAGAGGAGTAGTATCTTCAAGTTCTAAGTCTTGGGTATTGAATTCCTAATCATTTTGGGATTATATTCCTAATCATGGGGATACTACATGTTACCGATGAAGGTCCTTGAGTTGAGTAGTTCATGCCCATAATTCTGCATGAACCCTATGAGTCGAGCAGTCTTGAGATGAGTGGTATTATTGAGTCCTTGAGTTGAGTAGTTCATGCCCATAATTCCGCATGAACCCTCCGAGTCGAGCATTCTTGAAATGAGTTGTATCATTGACTCCTTGGGTTCTAGAGTTGTTGAGTTCCAAGTATTGAGTTCTATGCATGGTTATTGAAAACCTTGAATTGAGTCGTTCACGTCCATAATTTGGCATGAACCCTATTTTAAGAAGTCTTTTTACAAATTGTTTTAAAACTTATTTTAAAGACTTGAGCACTGAGTTGAGAAAGAGTAGAGCTGAGTTCATTTTCTTTAAAATGATATATGGAAACTAAGTATTCCAAAGAGTAAATGTTTTTACATTTTAGATGAGAGGAAACTGCTATTTCAAAAAGAGTTTTATGCCGTTCGAATACCATCTCTTTTAAGATAAAGATTTTTGAGTAATAATCTCAAAACATAGAGAGAGTTATGTTTTTAAACATATGATCTAGTTAAATTTTGGGAGTAGTATTGAGCACCGATATGGGGGAGAGTTCAGACAACTCACATCCCTCATAAACCATGTGCCCAACGTGGGTACAAAGGGTCATACTTTTTAGATGATTCCTTAGTGATTTTTACCATAGACTAATGGATCCACTTAGTTGAGGAGTTCTATATCCCAGCAAGGTATATGATAGTTCTAGCAGCGTGGGTGAGACGCTGTATCATCACATAGCTCATAGTGATGCTTGTCAGTTAGAGAAACTCCCACAAAATTATATTGTATTTTTATATTCAAACTGAGTTACTATTGTATTCTTCAATACATTGAGTTTGTATGTATTGTTCTGAAAGCTTTCCATGTATTGCATCTCTTATTATTGCTTTATCTTTATTTAAGTATCATATCTTTGAGTTGAGTATCTAATCTTTGAGTTAAGTATCTTATTATTAAGTTGAGACTTATTTCACTAAGTTGAATATCTTATCATTGAGTTGAGCCCTATTTTCTCAAAGTTGAGCTGAACTATTTTTCCTTGAGAGTTGAGTTGAACTATGTTTCTTTGAGTTGAGTTGAGTTGAAAAGAGGTAAGTATGTTTCTTTTCCACCAGTTCAAGATTATGTTTATGCTTTAGAATTCCTCTTACATGCTCGTACATTCCATGTACTGAGCCATTTGGCCTGCATGGTTTCATGATGTAGATAAATGTATTCAGGATCATCAATAGGCATTTTGTTGAGGTCATGGGATGTTCCAGTTAGCTTTGGTGAGCCTTCTTATATTTCGGAGGACTTCACCTTTGGTGGGTCTTGTCCCGATATGCTTTTGTAATAGTAGAGGTTTCATAGATAGACAAAGTTGAGTAGTTTTCTGTATGTATCTTCTTTGAGTTGTTTTTACAAACTCTGAGTTTATCTATTGAGTATTGTTCAGGTTATTTTAAAGTTGAGTATTTGAAGTATATTCGGTTTTTAAGCTTTTGTATGCTTGAGTTAGTCTTCCACTTGTAGTCAGCCGGGCAGAGGGTTCACTTGGGGACCAAGAATGGTTCTTGGGTGCCGGCCACATCCATGGTGTAGACTTGGGTTGTGACAGATAATTACTCTCTTAATCCTTATTTCAATTCATAGAACTTAGAATCCTTGTTAATTATCGTTGGGGGAGGGTTTTGACCTTAAATTAATAGTGGGAAAAGCCCTAGTTGATCATTAGGATGATGGGTTGCCCTTGGGTTGATATTTTGGTTATAATCTGCGTAATTTAGACCTTGATTATTTATCCCTACAATAATTATTTGTTTTAGACGTAGAACAAGCTGAAAGACTCCAGAAAGGGAAGGCTCAAGTGTCTTAGGAGTATTCAGGCTTGGTTACGAGGTAGGTGATGGTTTGACTTCCTATTGTGTTGTATATGCCTGTTAATAGCTCCATTGTATGCATGCATGTGTATGAATAGGGAAATATGAATCGAATCTAATAAAATGATTATGTATGAATAATTACATGCCATGAATATGTTACTTGACTGTGTGACTATTTCCACTATTCATTATGGGTGTGATTGTGACTATAGTTGTACTGACTGAACCGGGTGTCACATTTCGACATATATATTGGATCGAGTGTCATGTTCTGACACATATATTGGACGGGTGTCACATTCCAACACACATATATTGGATCGGGTGTCACGTTCAGACAATCTAACAGTTTGGATGTGGGTTCCATGAGAGGACCATTGTAACTGTCATATCTACTTGTTATTGATACTTTGGAATTGTACATTGCTCCTAAAATGATAATGGAATTATGCATCTTGTATATGTGTGTTTACTGTGTTGTAATTACTTGCTTCTATTGCGCGTATTGGAGTAGCCACGTGATCCTACCAGTACACCATTGTTTTATGTATTGATACTGCACTTTCTTTTCATTATTGAGTACATGGCATCTTCATGCGGCTACTGACAAACCTCAGCTAGGAGATCATTGATTGAGACCGGATTTCAGGGTGAGCCAGTTTTTTCAGTCTGTCATGGATCCATCCTTAGTTTAATCCATTATTTTCGGACTCAGGTTATGTATACAATCAGACTTTTAGTTATGTTTAGTTTTTGGGGTTGCACCCCCCTTTTTCTTAGACTTGTTGATTGGTATAGTTTTGGTACAATGACTTTCAAGTCTAGGGGTTGAATTTCCGCGAGGGTCATGCGTAGTTGTTTTTTGTTAAACCTTCGGAGTTTATGGGAACTCCATATTCAATTCATCATTTAAACTTGCTTCCGTATCTTTAAATGGTTTAGTTTCTTTAAGTTGCTTAGTCAAGTGGTAGTAGTGGTTCTCCCACCGGAGGGTTAGTATGGGTGCCAATTACGACGGTCTAGGTCGTGAAAAAGTTGTTATCATGGCTCTAGGTTCGTTGATCATATTTTACCAAAATAATTCTAGTAGAGTCTTGCGGAACGGTATAGGGATGTCTGTACTTTTCTTCGAAAGGCTATAGGACTGTAGAAAATATCTCTGTCTTCTTCTCCTTTCATTCCAACATGTATATGGTGATCCAAATTGGTATGTAATCTCTTTCACTCTTTTGTCAGCAGATGGTTAACACGCGATACAATGGCGTCAGGCCCATAGCTCCTATCAATGACCCAGCAGAGGAGCCGCAACAAGAGGTCCCGATCGAGGCAGGGGTAGAGAAAGAGGATAGGGCAGATGCTAAGGAAGGGTAGCACCCTTCATGGTTGGAGCCCCTGTTGAGAATGTTCCCATGAAAGTGGCCCCTCCTACACCCCAAGAAGAGGTAGAAGAGAATGTGGAGATCGAAGTCGGGGAGGATGTTGGACTAGAGGAGGATGTACAGGTTGGGACTGTAGGTCTTCCTCCCTTAGACCCAATGATAGCTCAGTAGATCATGACTTTTTTGAAGAGGTTGGTCGGCTCTGGAAACCTTCCCATAGTGCAAGCGGCTCGACCTCCTATTAACCACCTCATTATTTCTACTATTCCCAAGATGGATGGAGAATTAGGCACTGATGCCTTCTTCCGTCCCCTATTGGGTACTGTGATAACTGGTACTGAGCATTGAGATGTTGACTAAGTTTCTGAAGCTGAAGTCACATGTGTTCCATGGTTCTGAGAGTGAGGATGCCTATGAGTTCATTCTAGATTACTGTGACAGAATTCATAAGTTAGGCATTGTACACCAGCATGGAGCAGAGTTTGTGACCTTCCATCTTCAAGGTGAGGCTAAGCAGTGGTGGAGGGCCTATGTGGAATGCAGATCGCCATTATTCCCTTCACTCACTTGGACGCAGTTCCATGCTTTGTTCTTGGAGAAGTATGGGCCTCGGACTTTGAGGGATTGCAAGAAGGATTGGACTTGGAGCAAGGTGGTTTGACTCTAGCAGCTTATGAGGCTAAGTTCCATGCCTTGTCCAGATATACTACATAGTTGGTGACTACAGAGGAGGACAGGAGTCGTCTATTCATCAAGGGATTGCACCTCTAATTACAGGTATTGCCTCTTCACATGAGCTCTGTGGGTAAAAGTTTTTATGAGGTGACAGACTTTGTAAAGAAAGTGGAAGGAGTTCGACGTGATGGGCAGGCCGGGTCTTTGGCTAAGAAGCCCAATAACATATGTAACTTTCATGGTTCCTATTCCAGAGGTTCAGGTAGGCCGACACTTGCAGCCCAGTCAATTCAATCAGCCATGCCCACTTCTAGAGGTGATTACTTCAGATTTATGCACTGACATGGAGCTGGATAGTCATCCCATATCTATTTATCCTTATTGCATGGCTCCGACAGGGTTGAGAGAGCTTAAAGCTCAAATCCAGGTGCTTCTTGATAAAGGTTTCCTCCGTCCTAGTGCTTCCCAATGGGGTGCTCCTCTCTTATTTGTTAAGAAGAAAGATGGTAGTATAAAGATGTGCATAGACTATCAATAGTTGAGTAGGGTCACCATCCGAAATAAGTAGATGTTGCCTCGGATAAATGATCTCTTTGACCAGTTGCAGGGTGCATTAGTTTTCTCTAAAATTGACCTAAGGTCTAGTTTCCATCAGTTAAAGATTATGCCTGAGGATATACCCAAAACTAAATTCAGGACCCACTATGGGCACTATGAGTTCTTAGTGATGTCGTTTGGGTTGACCAATGCGCCTGCATCCTTCATGAGTTTGATGAATGGTGTGTTCAAACCATTCCTAGATTCAATTGTTATCATCTTTATTGATGACATTTTGGTTTATTCGAAGAGTAAGGAAGAGCATGTGGATCATCTTCGTATTGTTTTGCGTGTCCTTGGAAAACATAAGTTGTACGCAAAATTTTCAAAGTGTGAGTTCTGGTTGACTTCAGTTGCCTTTTTGGGGCATGTGGTTTTAAGGGAAGGGGTAATGGTAGATCCCCAAAAGATCGAAGCAGTCAAAAACTGAGTTAGGCCTAGCTCTTGACGAAAGTTAGGAGTTTTGTGGTTCTCGCTAGCTACTACTAACGGTTTGTGAAAAAAAAATTCTTCTATCGCCATGCATTTGACAAGCCTGACAAAAAAGGAGGTGCCTTTCGAGTGGACTAACAAGTATGAAGAGAGCTTCCAAAAACTTAAGACCCTTTTGACCACAACACCTATTCTGGCACAGCCGGTGGAACGTAAAGATTTCATTGTTTATTGTGATGCTTAACATTCGAGTTTGGGTGTTATGTTGATGCAAGATAAGAATGTCATAGCTTATGCATCGCAGCAGCTGAAAGTGCATGAGAGGAACTACCCGACTCATGATTTGGAGTTGGCAGCGGTAGTGTTTGCCCACAAGATTTGGCGGCATTACCTTTATGGTATCAAGTTTGAGGTGTTACTGACCATCGTAGTCTACAACATGTATTCACTTAGAAGGACCTAATTATGAGACAGCAAAGGTGGATGGAGGTACTCAAGGATTATTATGTTACCATATTGATGCTTCTCGTGACCAACGACACTAACCTACGATACGAGTGTCTATGATCGTTGATAATATAGTAACCCAACTAAAGATTGGGGTTGTGTCCCAAGGGAGTGGTTTTGAGAATTAATAGAAAAATAAAATTAAGTTCTTACTAGTCATAGCTAAAGATATTAGCGAGTAAAAACATAGTAAATTAAAGGGGGTGACACAAAAGTGTCAAATATCGATTTAGGGGTTTTGTCACAATTAGTCAAAACAACAGAAATAACAAGAAAATCAAGTAAGGGTAAGATTTCTTGGGGTGTGACCGCAATACAAGTTGAGATAATTAGTTGGGTACATGCTTTTGAAAGGAAATTTGTAAGATAATAGTGACTAGGCTAAGCTTTAAATGGAAATAAGTTCCCCTCGGGCAACTTACCTCGTTTTAAATGCGTTTCTCTCAAACACCCATTTGCCGCATGAAGACCAGCCTACGCCTTACCCCACTCACTCTCTCAAGCTGAGTGTTAAGGATATAGGACTAGGGCTCACCCTCTCGGACTGAACCTCATGTCGACCCACTCCTTAGGCCATCAATTTAGTGGTCTTGGTTTCACGACCCCCTCTCGGGCAAGCCAAAAACACATGGGTGGCTTTGTATTTACAACTACAAACCCTTTAGCTTAAACCACAACCTCTAGGTGAAATCACCATTAAACTACATCTAACCTATCAGCAAGCAAGACCCAACAATAATATCCATACATATTTGCTAAATCACACCCCAAGAATGGGGTTTTTAGCCACACATCAAGAAATAACAAAATACACCTAAAATGACAGTAAAATCAAATGGGTATAAGAAATTAAACCTTGATTTAAGCAAAGGAAGAAGAATGGAGAAGACCCACTTCCAACTTGGGGAAGATGAAATCCTTCTTTCTTCAAGTCTCCCAAAAACCCTCTCCAAACTTGAGAGTAAATATCCAGAAAGGTACTATTCTATTCTAGCTATTAAAATAAATATTTGACTTCTCTAAAAATTAATAACAAGTTCAGTATTTATAGACTTCAGAAAATAGCGCTGGTGGATCTTTCGGCGAAGTTAATCGATGTCGCCGAATGACTCGGCGACTTGCCCTTCTTCTGTTTCATCACCGTTTAATGCTTGCCTTCAGCATCTTCACGTTCTGGATCATTGGGCAGTATAGTACTGCTTTGCAGAAATATTCGGTGAAGCGCCGACTGCTTATTTTATTGCATTTTTTATCCTTCTCCTTAAGGGCTTCGCGTACTGAAATAAAGGGCGAAATGAATCCCTTCAGCGAATCGCCAAGTGTGGTTGGCGATGCTCAAGCTTCAGATTCTTCATTTTTATCAGCCTTTTTGTTCCTTTTTGCGCCTAAGTGTCCATGCTATCACTAAAACCTCAAATACCTGAAACTTAAGAGTTTTCATCAGATATTTAGATAAAATAACCATTCGAGGACACTATTCTTATCAAAATAAAGCCCTAAATGAGTCCAATTTGCGGATTCATCAACACCCCCAACTTAAACTTTTGTTTGTCCTAAAAAAAACTCAAGTTTAGCCGTTCAAAAAGGGTGTCTTATACAGTGCTACACAAGACTCAATCATGAATGCACACAACAAGACTCAATTTACTTGTGCAAAGATCAATTGTGTACTCAAAGATTTAGGTTGTGACACACCATTACCAAAGATTCTCATGCTCGTAATACTTGCTACGTGTGCAAGGTCAAGCTTAACAAAAAGTATCTAAATGCCCTCACATGAAAAATGATTCCATATTCACACATAGAGGTTAATCAATTCAAGATCAGGAATCAGATGGAATGCTCACACTCAAAAAGAGGAACACAATGCATGATTTCTCCCATAGGTTTACCCTTATTTTCCAATCGACTTTCAATTCGGTTTACACAAGATCAAAAAGGTATTTCTAAGGCTTGTAATGGGGATGAGTGCAAATGTATGGTCATTTAGGCTCAGTGGCTTCTTCCTCGTGAGATGTCGTACTCTCAAGGCATTCCCTTCTTTTCCTTTATCAATTCTTTTTCTAGTTCTTCTAAGTCACCTTTTTATTCTCCTTCATGGATTGCTTGGAAACCCGATTTCCTTCGTACTTTGTTCCACAATTTTTAAATTTTTTTTTATATCTTCTTAGGGGTTTCCATTATTCTGCATCACCATGGGTTAAGGGGGACTTTTCTTGCACTTCTTAACTTCTCCTTTTCCTTTTCACCACACCTCCAACTTAGGCTTTTGGCCTAAGTTGGCTATTCGCTAAACCACAACTCAAGATGATCATATGTAGTAGGTCAAGCAAGGTCTAGGGTTCATCAATGTTCTTCCAAAGAGAGGTAAGGCTCAAAGGGTGTTCAAAAGAGTTTCACACGCTCACAGGTAGATCACAACAGAGGTATATGTCAAATTTGGCTCACACTCTTTAAAGTTGCTTAAGATCATTTCAAGAGGACACCTTTCTAAATCAATCAGACTAACAAGGAAAATTCTAGGTTTATTCATGCATGGTTCAACGCAAGCTAATCACGCAAGGCATCGACACTTAAGTCATACAAGACTACACACTTTTGCTAGTGTGCAATGGTCATTACAAGAGAATCAATTCGATAAATGGCTAATCATAACGAGATGGAAAGAGTTCACATATTGTCTATGCACCTTCATTTGGCCTCATCGTAGCCATACATTCATGTTCGTTCCATTAAGAGCACTATTCAAGTCATCGGTATTGATCAAAACTGATACTTAAATTCTTGCAAAAGAACAGCCACTTTCAACACAAACGGTGGCGAAAATGTTCAAAAAATAATAATAATTTTTCAGAAGGGTCAAAATCATTTTGCAATTAAAAGTAAACGGAGCCACGAGCTCAAACATCCACATAAAAGCAGTAATCAACACAATTTAGGATAGAACAACCCAAATATAGTCACAAAACACAACTATTAGCACAAAAGGTGTGGGCCTCACCCCACCACAAATAAAAAAAAAGTATTTGTACTCAAATCCAAGTAATAAGAATCCAAAAGTAGATGTAAGCACAATAGAGAGTGACCACCAGAAGGACCAGCTCCACTGGATCCCGCAGCAGAAGACTTTGTTAAAGAAGCTTGCACAATAAAATTTATCATGATTTCTTCAATCTTGGCTATGACATCCGCTGTAACTTCCTCAAATATCTCTTCGTCAGTTTCTGCCTCTAGTTTAGGATTAGCTATATGCTCCATTCCATCTTCATGTCCTGCGGCAAATTGAGGCATTTTGGGCACATCTAGAACTTCCACTGTTCCAAAGATCATGGATATATCAGTGGACTTTAGGTAGTCCACATCTTTTTCAGCTCTGCGATGGTGGCCTTTACGACTGTTACTTCCTCTGTGGTTCCTTGATCGTGCTCACACACTAACATTCTAGCCTCTAGAGCATCAATAGTAGTACTCAGTGGTCTCACAGCATTGTCGAGGGCAACCTGAATCATGTCTGGAATGGAGCTTTTTATGTTGGCAGTCCGACAATTAGAAGTTTCGAAAGTTGTCCCATTCAGATCAAGAATGCTTGAGTGATCGGTTCACGGGGGGCAACAACAGGTGAAGGCCCAGGGGTGGAGTAGGCAAAGATGCCTCTGCAGGTATAGATCTAGTGGCCACAACATCTTTTTTTTTTCTTTTCTGCCTGGTCCTTAAGATATTCAACTTCAATCTTTCGGATACTAGTAGAGACGGTGGCAGCCAATTCCCCATCCTTCGTTGCATCTCCAAGCACCTGAGCTCTTTTGCTTATTTAGTGATTAATACCAGGAAATGGAGAGATGTCTGTCCCTGCTTTAAATGATATGGATTTAAGAGGAAATGATCTTCTCGAGATTCATCCTAGTTTTCTCCATGATGCATCCAAGACAATCTACCTTAGCATGACGAAGAATTGATTCATTCTGTGATGGCGTAACTATGCTGCTGATGAATCTGAACTAGTATCGTGCAACTATGTTCAGATTTTTCTTCTCAATTGGAACTCATTCTGCTAACCATGTCGGAGCATTATCATCTGAGATTAGCGGAGCTAACCACTTTTTCATTGCATCCACTTTCTGTGTCCTGATCAAGTGCTGGCAGTGGTCATTAATCTTATTGAACATTCCCAAAGCTATGTTGATAGTCTCACTATCACATGCTACCTTCCTTCCTCTGACAACCACGTGGTCAACTGCTTTAAAATATGAGACTAGCCTTTTCCGTTGAGGTATCAATGCACTGTATGCATCGTAGAACTCCGTAACCCAGCTTGGTATGTAAGAGCCGCGATGTTTTGTGAAGATTTGGAATTT
Source organism: Solanum lignicaule (assembly GCA_029582545.1). Lineage (NCBI taxonomy): Eukaryota > Viridiplantae > Streptophyta > Magnoliopsida > Solanales > Solanaceae > Solanum > Solanum lignicaule. Next base: position 23,230 of record JAJOOF010007711.1, on the reverse strand, counting down.
GTGGTATTTCAGGAACTCTATCACTTCTGGATATCTATCAATAACCCCATTAATGGAAATTCATTTCTCCTCAATGATTGTTCTCAGACCATCCGCCTTTGATCTATTCATTGATCCATGTTTGGGACCTTGTACTAGATGTGCCAGCACTAATGCTTACCCTAGAGCTAGGGGAGTTGGATTTGTTGATTGACTATCTCTGATCCGATATGGATCATGTATCCTTTTGGATCATAACTCAGCCCTCCTTGCCTCTGTCTGGTAATATTCATCAGACTCTGCACTCTCACTGTTATATAAAGGTGGCTCGGTGGTGTAGAAACATGTGCTGTCAGAGCTTCCGTCAGATAATTCAAAGGCTTTGCCCTTCCCCTTGCTTTTTGAAGTTGTGGTAGCCTTGCCCCTGGGTGGAGGTGTATTTTTTCTGATCATGATTCTTTTCTCCCTCCCTCAAGTCGGTTGTTTGGCCATATCTACAAAACATTAGAGAGAATAGTGAGTAATTACATTTTAGTTCAAAATTTCAGACAGATTCGACGATCTAATCAGCGAATTGCCAAACTTCTTTGGCGATCATAAATATGTCCGCCGAAAGTTACAGAGCTCTCAGCACTTAAAATAAGAATTTAAAGGCGATTTAGGTCTAGTGGGTGAACCGCTGAGTGATTTGGCGAGCTTAACTCAGCTACCCGACTGAGTTATCGTGCCTGAGATCCAACTCAGTTTTTAAAATCGATCGCACAAACCTCAAAAGAAAAATTAAACCGGGCATTAATGAAATTTTTCCTAGACCCATAGAACCCATTCATGGTCAACACCCATTATGCCTAGGTTTTAAAATTTAGTTTCAAGGTAAGCAGAGTGAAAAAGGAATTCGAACAGTAAAAGCAACTAGGTCCCAATTTACAAATCAGAAGCAGGCATTCAAAAATTTCTACTCATATCAGAGAGATCTAACACGCATTCCAAAATTTCTACTCATATCTGAGAGATCTAACACGCATTAATGGATACCTGGATTGCAGATGAGGTTGAACTTTTCAAAAGTGAACGGGGGTTTTCCAGAAACTAACCTTTTTGCTGAGTAAACAAAATTCTAATGCTAAGTGGTAACGAAAATCCAAGTTCCAAGCGCTAATCCATGACTAAAGTACTACTTTAAGGTAAGAGAATGTAACTTATTACCTTGGTGTGAAGTTATGGAATTTGAAAGTGAGAAAGAGTGAAGAAGTATGACTGTTGGCAATATATGTTGTTTAATTTGTGTCCATTTGGCGACGTTAGTCAAACTCACCAACCCACTCGGCGATTTGCTGAGAGATCGTTTATCCCGCCCTGTCTTTAAAATCTTCAACTTTTAAGGGGCGAATTCGACGATCTACATCAAAATTGCCAAATTTATTGGCGATGCGCCGAGTTTCTTTTTGAGTTCGCTGAGTTTTATCAGATCTGTACAACTCTTGTATTGGGCCAAATAACGGATCTATTCAGGCTCGCAGACTTGTTTGGCGACTCGCGTAATGGACTTTCTACTCGCCAACCTGAAACTTTCCACAATTTCCTCGTTTTAACCTGCATCACAACACACTATTATTCATAAAAGTAAAATTCTAAACGTTTAAGACCTTGGGTTTCCTCCCAAGAAGCGCCTTATTTACCGTCGTGGCATGACGCAAATCTTTGCTCAAGTTTCGTTGTTGGGGTTGGCCAGGTCCTCATTAGGCCACCTCTTGTTTCTCTGCGAATGGAGTTGAGGCAACGCATGGCTCATCAGGTCCTCGAGCAGTTGGACAGCTTCAGAATGAGACCAAATAATTTGTTTCATTCCTTTGATGTCATATTTCAATCCCTCCAGCTCTTTGTCTTGCTCGGTTACCTTGCGGAGAATTGTTGAGAGCATTCCTTCGATGCGTTTGATCTCCTTGTTCCCATTGTTTCTTCTATTATAAGGGGGAATGTATTTATCCTTCCTTTTGCAATGAGCTTCGACTTTCACCATATTTCTTTTTAACTCATCCATTTGAGTCATTAGTGTGGTCATCAAGAGATCCTTTTCAACCTCTTGGCTCATTTTAGCCTTATTGTCAAGCAGTTGGACTGTTATTATATATGGCTACTTTAATGTCTCACCAGGAATGAGTTGGTCAACCAACATCTTGCTTCTGGGGCCAATACTTCGATAGAAGCAATCAAGGAGGATCGTACCAGGAATTCCATGAGTGGGGCATTGAGTTAGAAGTGCATTCAATCTTGCCCATGTCTCATGGATCCGTTCATCCTCCAATTGCTTGAAGGTTGGGATACAATCCCGATACATCATTACCTCTAATGGGGGAAACTCCATTAACTCCCGATTATTTCTCACTTTCCCTTTTCTAGATTTCAACAAATCACAAAACAAAACTAAGAATTAAGTTAGTGAACTACAACTACGAAGAACTAAAAAAAATTCTACTAATCTAAAAATTCTCAAATAACACCACTCCATGGCAGCGACGCCATTTTGATGTTTATCGTGACCAACGACACTAACTATGGTATGAGTGTCTACGATCGTTGATAATACAGTAACCCAACTAAAGGTTGGGGTCGTGTCCCAAGGGAGTGGTTTTGAGAATTAATAAAAAAATAAAATTAAGTTCTCACTAGTCATAGATAAAGACATTAATAAGTATGGGTAAGAATTCTTAGGGTGTGACCGCAATACAAATTGAGATAAGTAGTTGGGTACATGCTTTTGAAAGGATATTTGTAAGATAATAGTGACTAGACTAAGCTTTAAATGGAAATAAGTTCCCTCTCAGGCAACTTACCTCGTTTCAAATGTGTTCCTCTCGGACACCCATTTGCTGCATGAAGACCAGCCTACGCCTTACCCCACTCACTCTCTCGAGCTGAGTGTTAGGATATGGAACTAGGGCTCACCCTCTCGAACTGAACCTCATGTCGACCCACTCCTTAGGCCATCAATCTAGTGGTTTTGGTTTCACGACCTCCCTCTTGGGCAAGCCAAAAACACATGGGTGGCTTTATATTTGCAACTACAAACCCTTTAGCTTAAATCACAACCACTAGGTGAAATCAGCATTAAACTACATCTAACCTATCAGCAAACAAGACCCAACAATAATATCAACACATATTTGCTAAATTACACCCCAAGAATGGGGTTTTTAGCCAAACATCAAGAAATAACTAAATATACCTAAAATGATAGTAAAATCAAATGGGTATAATAAATTAAACCTTGATTTAAGCAAAGGAAGAAGAATGGAGAAGACCCACTTCCAACTTGGGGAAGATGAAACCCTTCTTTCTTCAAGTATCCCAAAAACCCTCTCCAAACTTGAGAAAAAATATCCAGAAAAGTACTATTCTATTCTGGAAACTAAAATAAATGTTTGACTCCTCTAAAAATTAATCACAAGTTTAGTATTTATAGACTTCAGAAAATAGCGCTGGTGGATCTTTCGGCGAAGTTAGTTGGTGTCGCCGAATGACTCGGCGACTCGCCCTTTTTCTGTTTCATCGCCATTTCATGCTTGCCTTCAACATCTTCACGTTCTGGACCACTAGGCGGTATAGTACTGCTTTGTGGAAATATTGGGCGAAGCACCGACTGCTCATTTTATCATCTTTTTTATCCTTCTCTTTTAGGGCTTCGCGCATTGGAACAAAGGGCGGAATGAATCCCTTCAGCAAATCGCCAAGTGTGCTTGGCGATACTCCAGCTTCAGCTTCTTCGTTCTTTTCAACCTTTTTGTTCCTTTTTGCGCCTAAATGTCCATGCTTTCACTAAAACTTCAAATACCTGAAACTTAAGAGTTTTCATCAGATATTTAGATAAAATAAGCATTCGAGGACACTATTCTTATCAAAATAAAGCCCTAAATGAGTCCAATTTGCGGACTCATCACATATCATCCGGGTAAGGCTAGCGTGGTGGAAGGCACATTAAGTCGGAAGATGGTGAGTATAAGTAGTCTAGATTGCTTAGGTGTGTCGAAGTGACCTTTGGACAAGGAGATTCAAACCTTGGAGTCTAAGTTCATGCAGTTAGGTATCTCAGAGAATGGTGGGGTGTTAGCCAGCATTGAGGTTAGGCCCACCTTCGTTGAGGAGATCAAGGCCAAGAAGTTTGAGGATGAGAGTTTGAATGACCTCCTAAAGAAGATAGTGTCTAGAAAGGCACAAGATGCGGCTATTGATGCGGGTGATGTGCTCAGTTTTAAGGGAAGAATTTGTGTTCCTCGAGTGGATGACTTGATTTAGAAGATGTTGACAGAATCCCATGGTTTGCGGTATTCCATTAATCCGAGTGTGACCAAGGTACCAAGATTTGAAACGACTTTATTGGTGGCCTAGCATAAAGAAAGACATAGCTGAGTTTTGTGGCTAAGTGCCAAAAATGTCAGCAGGTAAATTATGAGCACCAAAGGCTTGCAGGTTTGCTTCAGCGAATACCAATTCTTGAATGGAAGTGGGAAAGGATAGCGATGGATTTCGTGGTTGGTTTTCCCAAGACCTTAGGGAAGTTTGATTCTATTAGGGTGGTGGTTGACAGATTGACTAAGTCAGCCCACTTCATTCTAGTCAGAGTAGACTATAATGATCAACAGTTGGCTAAGGTTCATGTGAAGGAGATAGTAAGGCTACATGGGGTGCCCCTTTCCATCATCTCAGACCATGGTACGCAGTTCACATCCAAATTTTGGGGAAAATTGCATGAGGAATTGGGCACTCATCTCACTTTTAGCAGAACTTTCTATCCACAGACGGACGGGCAGTTATAGAGGACTATTTAATTATTAGAGGACATGTTGAGGGCGTGTGTGATTCACTTTGGAGGGCATTGGGATAAGTTCCTATCTTTGTGTGAGTTCTCTTACCACTCCAGCATTGACATGGCACCGTTCAAGGTACTTTATAGGAGAGGATGTCAATCACCCATAGGGTGGTTTGAGGTTAGTGATGTGAAACCTTTGGGGGTTGACTTGGTAAAAGATGCTCAGGATAAGGTGAGAAGCATCCAAGCTAAGCTTCTAGAAGCCTAAAGTTGATAAAAAAAAGTATGCAGACCGTAAGGTAAGGGACATGACATTTCAGGCTAGTGAGCAAGTTTTTCTAAAGTGTGACCCATAAAGTGGCTGATGAGATTCGGCAAGAAGGGCAAGCTTAGTCCTCGATACATAGGGCCATTCGAAATTCTTGACTGTGTAGGGCCGGTGGCATATAGGTTGGCTTTACCGCTTAGACTATTTGGAGTCCATCCATTGTTTCAAGTGTCCATGTTGAAGAAGTATCATGGGGACGGAGATTACATTATAAAGTGGGACTCAGTTTTGTTAGACAAAAACCTTTAGTATGAGGAGGAACCAGTTTCAATTCTTGATCGCGATGTCAAAAAGCTAAGGACCGAGGAGATAAAGTCTGTGAAAGTTCAATGGAAGCATTGTCTGATTGAGGATGATACCTGGGAAATCGAGAAGGACATGCGAGGCAAGTATCCCTAGTTGTTCGACGATTCAAGTATTACACTACTTTTTTCTTAGCCAGCTCTCATAGTTTATCACTCGGGGACGAGTGATGGGTAAATTGGTATCTATTGTAATGACTTGTTCCCGTCGTTATAGAAAAGCCAATAGGGAAGGAATTTGGGCCAGAAAACTTTTGAGTACTAACTTGGAAATTTCTCGCCTAGGCCAGACTTGGACGAAATCTGAGTCAGGTGAGGTCTAGGACAATCCACTAATGGATGGGGGATTTAATTATGATTTTGATCATGTGAATGGATAGCCAAGATGTTAAAGAGCCTGTACGGCTTTACGCAATCGAATTCAGGTGAGTAGAACTCCCAAAGCTGATCTTGGCGTGAAAGGGTAGCTTAAGAACGTCAAGGGTTGAAGGTGTGTTGCAAAATGGGAGCTTGGAACTCAAATTCCAAGTTTCTATCTCCATGCAAGCAGCTGGGGCGGGGTTAATTCCGCCAGGGCGGGGCTGCTGTGGTGGGATGGGGCCCACTGTGGCAGGACAATCGTGACTTAAACCGGAGAAAAACCTCAAAAATGTTGTTATCTGCAAAACCTCGTTCTTAAGAGCTAAGTGACGACCCAAGGTAGTTTCTTATCAAATTCCTACGAATTCTTGAGCTAAAGGTAAGATAATATAACACCCTAGAATTTTTTTGAACTAAGACTCGAACTATACTCCATCGTTAGTAGGATTTTACCAAGGAATTTAAATTTTTCCTAAATGTTAAGGTCACTAGATGTAGCACATTGTGTTCCAATAAGAATTAGAGAGACTTCATTCAAGTCATTCCTAGGTTCCTTTAATTTTTTTGTCAACTTCAAACCACCATAACTTTTAGTACAGGATAAGTTAGGTAGTCTATAAGATATCAAATGAAAGGTCTTTGAATTATCTTTCCACCGCCACCGAGTGAGCTAAATTTTGAGTTTGTATGAAGGATATATGTCCTTCTGAAGTCAGGTTGTCTATTTAAGAAAAGTTACCCGAAAGTAGGAGGGGTATTTTAGTCTTTTCCTTACCCCACTTATTCTAAACGCAAATTTCACCCAATTAAGGTCTAAAAGTGTTCGTTCAAGAAATTCAAGATTTCGTCAAGAACCTAGTTCTTTGAGGTATGTAAGCTTCAATAGTGTTGGTTTTGTTCACCCACGCGATAATCATGAGTTTCTTTTGCGAATCTATCCATAAATATTGAATAATTTAATTTGTTGATAAGTGTTTTGAAGTTTCCTTATCAATTAAGTTTTGATGTAAGATTATATTTGAGTAAACTTCAAACGATCATATCTCTTAGAATATAAAGAGTTACATGGTCCACAACCTATCAAATTAAAGGTATTTGAATCTACTTTCCAACGCCACCAATTTCGCGTCCATCCAATTTCTGAGTAAAAATATATGACCATTAGTAATCTGATAGAGTGTTGTTACGAATTAGCCGATGGGAAAACATTAAAAAGGGTCATTTTTGTCTTTAATTTTACCTCCAAGAAAACCCTAAATGAGTTTCTTGACTAATAAAAGGCTCAAAACAATCAAATTTTCATCTTTTAATCCACCATTCTCTTCTCTCTTATACCCTAAGAAAACAATCAAAGGAGAAGACTCCATTTAAGATTCTTTCAATCTTTTTTAAGATTCTTCTTCAAGGTAAGTCTTTCTCCAAGAATTTCATTCTTTTCAACTCAAATTCCTCCTTACAATTATGAATCACTAATGAAAATCATAATATTTGGCCATAGAGATTTTAAAAAAACTAATTCAAGAATCTCAAGAAAGGTTTTCTCGATCATTTACCTTCAAGCTAGGGTTTCCAGGCTTCGAATCAAGTTCTTCTTCAAGATTCTTCAAGAACCTTGTTCTTCTAAGTATGTAAGGTTATCATAGTGTTGGACTACTTCGTCCTCACGCCCTACATTTTCTTTCAAATCAGTAAAAGAGAAATCTAGGATTCTACCTCTAGATTTGGGTATTCTTAAGATAAGTTGATTTGAGTTCTTCAGTTCCTGGTTCTTTTAAAAAATTTATTCCTTATTATTGAGTCTCTATATTTTTATTCAGATCCTTGAGTTGATTTGTTCATCTCTATAATTCAGCATTAACCCTATTTTGAGTTAAAAATCATTGAGAAGTTTTTCAAAGTCAACACATTAGTTTTAAACTGAGTTTCGAGGAAGTAAGTATGAGAATGAGAATAGTCCTATACATGAATTCATTATTGTTATTTAGACCCTGAAGTTGAATCGTTCATGCCCATAAATTCCGCATGAACTCCATCAGTTTAGTATCTTTGAGATGAGGAGTATTATCAAGTTCTAAGTCCTGAGTATTGAGTTCCTAATCATTTTGGGATTATATTACTTATCATGGGGCTACTACATGTTACCCATGAAAGTCCTTGAGTTGAGTAGTTCATGCCATAATTCTGCATGAACCCTATGAATCGAGCAGTCTTGAGATGAGAGGTATCATTAAGTCCTTAAGTTGAGTAGCTCATGCCCATAATTCCGCATGAACCCTCCGAGTCGAGCATTCTTGAGATGAGTAGTATCATTGACTCTTTGAGTTCTAGAGTTGTTGAGTTCCAAGTATTTATTTCTATGCATGGTTATTGAAAACCAGGAACTGAGTCATTCACGTCCATAATTTGGCATGAACCCTATTTTAAAAAGCCTTTTGCAAATAGTTTTAAAACCTGTTTTAATGACTTGAGCACTGAGTTGAGGAAAAGTAGAGCTGACTTCATTTTCTTTAAAATGATATATGGGATCTAAGTATTCCAAGAGTAAATGTTTTTTCATTTAAGATGAGAGGAAACTGAGATTTTCGAAAGAGTTTTTAGCAGTTAGAGTACCATCTCTTTTAAGATAAAGATTTTTGAGTAATAATCTCAAAACACAAAAATATTTATGTTTTTAAACATATGAGCTAGTTATATTTTGGGAATAGTATTGAGCACCGATATGGGGGAGAGTTCAGACAACTCACAGCCCTAAAAAACTATGTAGCCAACTTGGGTAGAAAGGGTCATACTTTTTAGACTATTCCTTAGTGTTTTTAGCATAGACTAGTGGATCTACTTAGTGGAGGAGTTCTATAACCCGGCAAGGTATAGGACAGTTCCGACAGCGTGGGCAACATGTTGTATCATCACATAGCTCATAGCGATGGTTTTCGGTTTGAGAAACTCCCAGAGACTTACATTGTATTTTTATATACAAACTAAGTTATTATTGTATTCTTCGATACATTGAGTTGCTATCTATTGTTTTAAAAGATTTCCATGTATTGCATCTTGTATTGTTGCTTTATCTTGAATTGAGTTGAGTATCTTATTATTGAGTTGAGCCTTATTTCACTGAGTTGAATATCTTATCATTGAGTTGAGCCCTATTTTCTCTTAGTTGAGTTGAACTATGTTTCCTTGAGTTGAGTTGAACTATGTTTATTTGAGTTGAGTTGAACTATGTTTATTTGAGTTGAGTTGAGTTGAGTTGAGTGAGTTAAGAAGAGGTAAGTATGTTTTTTTTTTACCAGTTCAAGCTTTTGTTTATGCTTTAGAATTCCCCTTACATGCTCGTACATTCCATGTACTGAGCCATTTGGCCTGCATCGTTTTATGATGAAGATACAGGTATTCAGGATCATCAACAAGAGTTCCATTGAGGTCATGAGATGTTCCAGTCAGCGTTGGTGAGCCTTCTTATATTCTGGAGGCTTTACCTTTATCTTACGGTTAGTAGTTTTGAGATGTCATTGGTCTTGTCCCGATATCCTTCTGTAATATTAGAGGCTTCATAGATAGACAAAGTTGAGTAGTTTTCAGTATTTATCTTCTTTGAGTTATTTTTACAAACTCTGAGTTTATCTATTTGAGTATTGTTTAGATTATTTTGTTGAGTATTTGAAGTTTATTTAGTTTTTAAGATTTTGTATGCTTGAGATAATCTTCCACTTATAGTAAGCCAGGATGAGGGTTCGCTTGGGGACCAACAATGGTTCTCGATTGCCGGCCACATCCAGAGTGTAAACTCGGGTCATGACAGATAATTACTCCCCTAATCCGTATTTCAATTATTTGAACTTAAAATCCTTGTTAATTATTGTTGTGGCAGGGTTTTGGCCTGAAATTAATGGTTGGAAAAGCCCTAGTTGAACATTAGGATCATTGATTGGCCTTGGCTTGATATTTTGGCTATAATCAGGGTAATTTAAACCTTGTTTATTTATCCTAGCATTAATTACTTGTTTTAGATCAAGAACAAGCTGAAAGACTCTGGAAAGAGAAGGCTCAAGTGTTTAAGGAGTATTCAGGCTTGGTTTCGAGGTAGGTGATGGTTCGACTTCCAGTTGTGTTGTATATGCCTGTTAGCTGCTCCATGTATGTATGTGAATTGGGAAACATAAATCAAATCTAATGAAATGATTATGTATGAACAATTAGATGCCATGAATTTGTTACTTGATTGTGTGACTATGTACACTGTTCATTATGCGTGTGATTGTTACTGTAGTTGTGCTGACTGGACCGGGTGTCACGTTTCAATACATATATTGAACCAGGTATCACGTTTTGACACATATATTAGATCGAGTGTCACGTTCCGACACACATATACTGGATCGAGATTGGGTGTCACGTTCTGACACACTAACTATTTGGGTGTGAGTTCCATGAGAGGACCATTGTAGCTGTCATATCTACTTGTTGTTGATACTGTGGAATTGAACATTGCTCCTTAAATGATAATTGAATTATGCATCTTGTATATGTGTGTTTATTGTGTTGTAATTACTTGCTTATATTGCGCTTACTGGAGTAGCCACGTGATCCTACCATACACCGTTGTTTTGTGTACTCTTATTGCAACTGCTCTTCGTTGTTGAGTACAAGGCATCTTTATGAGGCAATTGACAGACCTCAATTAGGAGATCATTGACCGAGACCAGATTCGAGGGTAAGCCAATTCTTTCAAGCTGATATGGATCCATCCTTAGTTCAGTCTATTATTTTCAGACTCAGGCTATTTATACATTCAGACTTTTACTTATGTTTAGTTTTCGGGGTTGCACCCCTTTTTTCTTAGACTTGTTGATTGGTCGAGTTTTGGTACAATGACTTTCAGGTCTAGGGGTTGAATTTCTGCGAGTCGCCATTTTTGTTTTACTCGAAAAATTTAAATAAAAGAGAAATGTCTAAGTTTTTGAAAAATCGATTAAACTTATGATTTAAGAGAGATCGAATTTCCAAAAGAACAGAATCGCCACTCAATTTTTAGTAAAAATCAAGAAAAAACTTTAAGGTTTTCAAAAGATTTAAACATATTAAAATCAATTGAAAATAAGAGGGTTCGAGTTCAAATGTACATTCCGAGAAGGGGTTAGGCCCTCGAAATGTCCGCTAACTTGCGGTTGACCGACGATTTGACTAAAAATGACTTTGACTAATTTTGAGAAAATAATAACTAAGTAAAAAGAAATTCCCTTTTTATTTATTTATTTATTACTATTTATTCACTTACATTTTTATTATTATCACATAATTATCTTGAGGGAAAAGGACTAAGGGAGATTTTCCTGACGGGAAATATGTTGAGTTGCAAGATCAATAATAATAAAATAAAGCTAAGTGTAAAAATATAATTATTTTGATTTGAATATATATATAAAATGAAATGGCTATCTTTGGGAATTTTAATTAAATTAAACCATAAGATAAGCAAAGTTAGTCAAACAATGCAATATAAATGATAATAGAAGGAAAATAAACAAGTAGCTTTAGGCTTTTGGCCCAAACCCAATTGAATTGACCTTTTGACCCACCTGTCCTAAGTCTATAATTTTACCAACAATCATGGGCTTCAGCCCATTAGCACCTTGGACCTTCTGCGAATTTCTTTGGGCCTTTGGCCCATTTTTGCCCTCCTTTTCACATTTAAAATCTGTATATACATCAAGTGTATATGGCTATATACAATACATATTTTGACTCATTTTTTTGTGTATATTGGGATGTATGCAGCCCACTGCAAACTTTCAGCACCTGTATCATCACTTTAGACCTGTATATCACTGTTCTTTCGTGTATACTTGTGTATACAGCTGTATACATCATGTATACTGCCCTCTTTTGGGTTTTTTGGGGGCTGAAAATTCAGTTTCCAGCTCCATGCATTTCACATTCTGCCATGTACACTCGATGAAATGGCTGACTTGATGATGAAAAGGTGTTCGAGCCTTTATGGCTCGATTCGGAAATTCAAAGGAAAGAAACCCATCATAGACTCGGAGAGGGTTCATACAACAAAACAAAAGAGGCAAGAATTAGCATTAGGATCGGCTAGAACAAATGAAACACAACTTTAAATAAAAGCTATTAAAGAGACTCAAAACCAAGATGCAACCGAACTCAACTAGTAGACTATAATAACAAAGGAATCTTTAACGAAAACAAAAGCATGTTAACTTAACAAATGGAAAAACTAAATAAACTAAATCTTAACACCTAGCAGTAACAAGAATGTATGTTTGAACAAATAAAATTAGCGGTCACTCACAGGATAAGAAAACAAGGACAAATTACACTATATGAAAATGTGACCAACAGCCAAAACTAAACAGTAACAAACCAAAAAAGAATGATGAGAAAAAGAAAGTATATCGTATCATTTAAAAAAAAAATGTCTCACACAATAAGCCAAGCTAACTCCCTTAGTATATTCTGATGGTGCCAAATTATCATGCTAAGAGGACAAAATGTAAGAGACAGTAACAAATCTAATTTATTTTAAAGCAAAGGGAGGAGAGATCGGTGATGTCCTGAAACCAAACATAATAGCAATTCCACTTATCCTAACATGTTGAATACAAGTAGACTAATGTAAGTAAACAAAGTATTCAAAGAGATGACATTGCATCAATAAACCCAACTAAGCTGAGGAAAAAAGTGATACTCCTAAAAGATGCTTTAGACCGGACAACATGAGAGGACCATTTTTAATATCCAAGTAGTGAGATTTTATTGAAGCCGAAATATTTCCACGAAGGAACTGAAGGCACAACATCATAAATTAAAGTGAACAAAGAGATAGACATGAGACAAAGTAGCGGCATCACATATATGGTAGAGGTTTCATTTGAACGAAATGGACCCTTTAACATGATAGCTAACTCAAAAGAGAAATTCTAAGACTCATACAAACAACGACACTTACGAGAGCATCTCTTATACCTCAAACAATCGAAAGCCCAACTACAGCTCAAAAGCTCGGCTCCTACATGAGAAGTGAATCGAGAAGAATAAATGCAGTTGAGGAGAAAAATAAATCGACAAATAACTTCAGCTTGTCAAAACAGCATATCAAACAAAAGAGTTGAAACTAAAATGGATTTTTACCTTTCGCGCGGCAGCGAACGGGGCAGGACAAGCAGAGAAGTGACGGCTTCTACCACGAGACGGTAGTCAAGGAACTGGACAGAAGTTCTAACAGCTCTCTATTTAGGAGCGTATTTTGAGTGTATTGCTACTTGTTCCTAAAGGTTGTTCTCTGTATTTCTACCAAGAACTTGCCTTGTATTTTTGTTCAAACCAAAAAAAAATCCTCCTCTCGATACTAAAATAGAGGGTAGTATTTATAGAGGGGTTTTAGGGTTCCAATCCTTTTAGAGGGGAAAACAGATAGAATTCGGATTCAAGGCAAGGGACCATTTGAATTTCAAAATCCAAAAACTTTCACCATTTCGGACAAACACCCTTTTCTTGAGGTTTTAAATCATTCCGAAAGGGGAACTGGGGAAGGACGGGTGGGAAAGAGGACACAGCTGCTGGAATCGTACGATTTGGAGAGAGACGTTGGACTGCTAGATTTGTCGTCGTTAGCTGTTGTTCACGCGAGGAAGAAGAAGCGTGGGTACTGGGGTCGTTTGTGTACGTTGTTTGGAGTTGTTGAATGTATTGTGTATGGTATTGTTGGTCTTGTGAACAAATGAAAGTGGGTTGGGGGAAGAAGTGGGCCTGGGCTGATGAATTGGAATGGGAAATGGGTTGTGATGGTCTTGAAATTAATATAAAACAAAATGGTTCAAGAGGAGTAAGCCAAATCCTTTAGAACTTAATCATATAGATTACGATTGGTCAAAATTGACCTAGTAATATGATCAAGTTTGAATTAAATGGTGAATTTGGCTAAACTCTAAATAAGAAGAATCAATATAATTAACTAACGAGCTTCTTAATCATAACGAAATAACATAATTAATTTAATTAAATATGATTAACCTAAATAAAAACTAATTAATTTCAAAATTGCAATCATGATTTAATCTAAACTAAATTAATAAAACAAAATCTTTTTGATATGATTTTCAAATATTTATAAAAATATACTAATTACATATATAACTATATAAAATATATTTATTATTCAAAACGCTATAAAAGTCGACTGAAATTACTTAAAATAACCTTGAAACTATTTGAATTTTATAAGACTAATTATTCTAAATCGTTTGGAAATTAAGAAGCTTGGAAATTAATTATTATCGGGGAGGGCCAAAATTGGGTGTCAACATCATGCTTTGTTGTTTTTGTTAAACCTTCGGAGTTTATGGGAACTCCATATTCAATTTGTCATTTAAACCTGCTTCTGTATCTTTAAATGATTTAGTTTCTGTAAGTTGCTTAGTCGGGTGGTGTTAGTGGTTCTTCCACCAGAGGGTTAGTGTGGGTAACAATCACGGCGGTCTGGGTTGTGACAGTTACCAATCGAGTCCTACAATCTATGAAGGTATTACAAGAATGGAGCCAATCCATCCCAAAAAATGACATCAAAGTCTAACATATCAAGCTCTACCAAATAAACATGAGTTACTCTATGAGAAATAGAAACATGGAAACTTTTATAAACTCATTTAGCAACAATGGCATCACTAATAGGTGTAAAAAATAAAAAAGGTTCTATGAGAATATCGGGATAGACATCAAATCTAATAGCCACATAAGGAGTCATGAAAGGCAATGTAGCACCCAGATGAAGCAAACTATATATATTAAGATAAAATACTTTCAACCTACAGGTCACAAGAGCAGGAGAACCCCCATTATCATGTTGAGTCTTAAGAGCATATAACATGTTCAGATGAGGAGCACCTGAACCATAACAATTGGGTTGGGTTTCCCTACAATTTTTTTCCCTTAGTATCTTGCATCAGAAAATCTCTCATCTTGTGACCACTCTTCCCACAACCATAGCAAACATCTGTATAGGCTAACCAATTTCACAGATGACTCTTGCAACACTTTTGGCAAACGGGAATGGAAGATTCATTACCAACACCTCCTTGAGGCTTATGGTTAGGCACATTATCTTTGTTGAACTTTAGAGCTGGAACATTAGAAGAACCTTGAATAGAGAACTTTTTTCGAAATTGAGGATGATCGTGTCCACCAAACTTTGAATAAGAAAAGTCACCATCACAGGTCCATGCTCTTTCTTACTCTCTAGAATTCACCTATATCTTTTCCTCTTCAATTTGTTGGGCATGTATCATCAAATGAGAATTATCAATCTCCTTAATCAACATGGTGGTACGATACCTTTTGACAACTATTTTGAACACACTCAATACAAATTTACTCATCATTGTCCTAGAGTTTGCAACCATAGTAGGAGCATACTAAGACAATTGAGTGAAATTTAGAGCATACTCTTTCACACTCATATTTCCTTGACAAAGGTTAATGAATTCAAGAGCTTTCACCTCCCTCATCTCAAGAGAAAAGAAATGATCAAGAAAAGCCCATTTGAATTTCTCCCAGTTAGGAGGATCCGCATCAATTTCCCTCTCCTCCTTCCATTGTTTGAAAAAAACTTAAGCAACACCCTTGAGTTGATTAGTGATCAATTCCACCTTTTCCACTGGTGTAACTCCCTAATCTTTACGATTATGTGGATTTCATCAATAAACTCTTGGGATCTTCCTCAACTTTGGATCCATGAAACTCTAGAGGATTTATACTAGTGAAGTCTCTCATCCATGTAACCATCGTACCCATATTTGGGTCAACAGGAACAACAACCTCTCTATTAACTTTGCCAATCATAGCTTGAGCCAACACTTGGAAAGAGGCTCTGAACTCATCATGTGAAACTTGCTTGGTAAAAGGATCGACCAGCACTCGAGGAAATTTTGGGCTCCATAATGTTACCTATATTCTTTCTTGCATTAAGGAGGAATATATGGAAAAGCATTGAACAAGAGTTAGGAGAAAGACCTTTATTGAGATGAACTCTATGGCACAACTTTACAGTAGTGAAAGAAGTGAAATTTCATTAATGTCTTTTGGCCCTCCTATTCATAAATATTGCGTGCTTTGCATTCATGAAAAAGAATCTACTCAGCGCGGTTTGTAGTACATCTTAAGACCTTTTCTAAAATTTGATAATTTGAATACCAACTTTTTTAGAACCTAAAGTATACCCTAGATGTGACATGGTTAAAAGGACCACAAGATATCCTAAATAATACACTTGACATAAGCATGACGTAAAAGAAATACAATAACAGAGAATAAGAAATATAAGTCTCACTCATAAAATAAAATACACATACCAATAGAGTACATAAGAGAATACGCGAAATACTACTACGTCTGACATAAGTCTTCTACTATCATAGAAGTGACTAGGATAATCCAGTAAGTCATTAACTTAATCTTAAAAGACATCAATTAGGGATTTCTAACTTCATAATTGGAGAATTTGGGAAATCCATGGAAGAAAGGGCTCCATGGATGAAAACTATCATACATTAATGCCAAAAGATTAACTTCAATGGTGGAATTGAAGACTTGACTTGCAAACCCTAGCTTACTTCTTCAACTTCTAGAGAGAAATATTTGAGGGGAAGATTTGTTCTTCTTTTAAGAACTTGAGAGAATGATTTAAATTGGTGAAATTTGGGGCTAAAAGTACTTATATAGGACTTTATATGAACGGTAAAACGACATAGTATTAGGCTAGAATAATTAGGAAATGACCCAAAAGACCCTTAGAAATTAACTATCGGACCTCACCAACGTTTGGACCTACGGTTTGTTGGTCAGACCACGGACCTTTCTAGTCAGCCTTGGTTGAGATCAGAGACTCTTAATTATGGCTCCCAACGACGGACGGTACCTATGGCTCATGGGCCCATAGACGGACGGTGGACCACGGCCGTAGGTCCCAAGCCTTATCATTCAAATTCAACTAAGTGTGGGACTCACCTATGAGACCTATCTACGACTCGTGCATTGGACGACGGACCATCTTGGTGAACAATTGAAAAAGTGCTTAAACTTGACATTTCTCTATAAAAAAACTTGACTGGCCAATCCACGGACTGGACCTCTGGTCCGTATGTCAGATGACGGACCGTTGGTGGCTCCGTTGGACTGGCACCAGATTTCTGAAAAAGCTTACATTTCTAACTTTTTGAATCTGAGGTGTTACATTATCTCCCCCTTGGGATCATTCATCCTCGAATGAGATTTAATGCATCATAACGAATGTAGAAACTCAATCTAACAGCTCATCATGTATGTAATCATATAAACGCACATATCCAAGGAGGAATCATCAACTCAAAGTTAACGCATATTCAAAACATCATATCATGAAGACTATATGCAACCCTTACTGAAATGCACATAAACATGTAGGAATCAATCATGTAAGTTCATTTTCTCAAAACATAAGCTTTTCATGAATCATACATAATGAGGAAATCATGGGAATATCTAAGACACATGACACTTAATGAATAAATCATTAGGAGCTAAATACCTCAAGCTTGAGTAGGGACAGAGGGAAAGAGATGAGGATAACAGGACATCATATCGGCCTCGGCCTCCCAAGTAGAACCCTCAATTAACTGATTCCTCCAAAGAACTTTCACAGAAGCAACTTCTTTATTTCTTAACCTCTTAACTTGCCGATCTAAAATCTCAATCGGAACCTCCTCATATGAGAGATTCTTCTTGACTCCCAAACTGTAACACCTTGGTATTTGAAAGAACTAGAATTAGAAATAACTACTTTTGGAAAGAGTAAATTTGGAAATTTTGGCAAGTTATGCTATGTATAAGTTTTGGGTCAACTTCAAACTATCATAACTTTTAGTACAAGATGAGTTAGGTGGCCCAAAAGATATCAAATGAAAGTTCTTGGAATCCTCTTTCCAACGCCACTGAGTTTGCTAATTTTTGAGCTCATATGAGGGAGATATGCCCGTCTGAAGTTAGGCTTCCTAGTTAAGGAAAGCTACCCGGATTTAAGAGGGGAATTTTGGTCTTTTCCTTACCCAATTAACTTAAAACGAAATTGGGTAATATTTAGGGGTCGAACTTATTTGGTTCAGTTTTACAAATCCTAAAATATGCTAGGGATTTTAGAGAAGTTCAAGAAGAGGAGAAAGGAGAAAAGTAAAGGCGTTCTTCAAGATTTCTTGCAAATTCAAAGGTTGTTTCGCCAAGGATTCGATCCTAAGAGGTATGTGAGTTCACATAGTGTTGGGTTCATTCAACCATGAACCAATCATATTAATTTCAGCGTAAAGTTCATTCTAGAAAGTTGAAGGTGTTATGTTCTTGATAAGTGTTCTTGAATTTGGTTCTTGAATTAGGATGGGATTGATGAGTTCTTGAGATAATCGTATCAATTTTAAGAGTTGTTTCTTTGTAGATTCTCATGTACATGTATTGGATAATTGAATCTAAGAAGAAATTAAGAAAAAAAATCAATTTTAGTCTAATTAAGATCAGAAAATGAGTTGAAAAATTCATCGGAATGACCTGGGAGAGGGCTGTGTGGCGTGCCCCAGATGCCTAAGAGGGTCTGGGGCGGTACTCGAGTTGTGCGCCATTTTGGAGTCTATGACATTCAGGGGCTAGCGCACCGCACCAGCAGTGTGCCAGGGTTGCCTGACCCACCCGTTTTTCATCGTTTAGCTCGTCTAAGTCCTTCTAAAGTGTACTATCACTTCCTATTGATTCTAACTACTCTAAACTACTTTTAAACATCTAGAAATCATTCATAAACATGAATCATAACCCTTTAATCCATAATACAAATTAAAGCTAGAGTTGAGAGTCAAGCCTTAAGAGTTCTTCGAGTCATTATAAGAGGTCTTTCGAAATTGTTTTACAACTTGTTTTAAATGACTTGAATACAAGGTTGGGAAGAGTAGAGTGAATTCATTTTCTTTAAAAATGATACATGGGAAGTAAGTATTCCCAAGAGTAAATGCTTTCACATTTAATATGATAGGAAACGCCGATGTCTAAAAGAGTTTTCATGAGTAATTTTAGTACCATCTCTTTTAAGAGAAAGATCTTTTGAGTAATAATCTGAAACTATAGAAAGAGTTATGTTTGTAAACATATGAGATAGTTACATTTTGGCAGTAGTATTGAGCACCGATATGGGGACGAGTTCAGATAACTCAAAGTCTCCATAAACCATGTAGCTAACATGGGTAGAAAGGGTCATACTTTTTAGATGATTCCTTAATGCTTTTAGCATAGACTAGTGGATCCACTTAGGTGAGGAGTTCTATACCCCGACAAAACATAGGACAATTCTTGCAGCGTGGGTGAGACGTTGTATCATCACATAACTCATCGTAATGGTTGTTGGTTAGAGAATCTCCCAACCACAGTTTATTTTATATTTTTATATCCACTTGAAATATTATTGCATTTTTCAATACATCGAGTTATTATCTACTATTTTAAATGCTTGATATAAACTGCATATTTATTGTTGTTTTATTTCTGCAATGAGTTGAGTATCAATGAGTTTAGTAGAGCCAAGGTGACTATGTTTCCTTTTTATCAGTTCAAGCCTGCAGGTTATGTTTAGATTTGCCTTCACATTGCTCGTAGATTTCATATACTGATGCCATTTAGCCTGCATCTTTTATGATACAAATACAGATAACCAGGATCAACATTCAGCGCTTTGTTGATCTAGTTGAGCTCCAAAATTGTTTGGTGAGCCTCCTTGCTTCTGGAGGATCCCTTCTTTATTTTAGTTATTTCAGTTGTTAGAATGATCAGGGGTCTTGCTCCGACATCCCTCATAGTATTAGAGGCTTCATAGTAGATAGATAGACAGTAGTTTATGAGTCTATTGATTTTTCATTGTTTATGTTGAGACTTGAATTGCCTCTTTGGCTAGTTGAATATTCGTTTGAAACATTCTAAGTTTATTACATGAGTTTACCTTTGAGTTATTGTATATTTTGAGTAAAGTCTTCCGCTGAGTAGTGAGCCAGGCCAAGGGTTTGCTTGGGGCCAGCAATGGTTCTCGCGTTCCATGGTGTAGGCTCAGGGCATGACAAACTTAGTATCAGAGCCCACAGTTCAAGAGTCATAGGGTGTCTATGACGTCGTGTCTGTAGAGTCCTAGTTATCGGTGTGAAATGCGCCACATCTATAATTAGGAGACAACAATATTTAGGAACTATCTCACGTCTTTCTTACTCCGTTCGTATGTTAGAGTTCATCTTTATAAAAGTTTTTTCTAACTTGTACTAGTGCGTATCTTTCAGATCATGCCTCTACGAAGAGCTATTAGAGGTCGTCCTGCTAGGAGGAATGTCGAGGAACAAGGGGTACCTAATGCACCAGAAGTGCAACCCTAAGGAGAGGTCACCAATGTTGAGTTTCGAGAAGATATCCGGATGCTGAGCCAAGTTGTGACCAACCAAGCTGGGCAGCAAAGAGAGAATCGACAGGAAGTGGTTGATACTTCTAGGATCCGTGAGTTCTTAAGGATGAATCCTTCAAACTTCACTGCTTCAAGTGTCACTGAGGATCCGAAATACTTTGTAGAGGAATTGCAGAAAGTGTTTGAGGTTATGCATGTTGCTGATGTTGAACGAGTGGAACTAGCTGCATACCAACTGAAATGTGTCGCTAGGATTTGGTTTGACCAATGGAAGAAGAGTAGAGTTGAGGGTGCACCGATTGTGAGTTGGGCCGTGTTCGAGAGTGCTTTCATGGGGCGTTTCTTTCCCTGTGAGCTAAGAGAGGTGAAGGTAAGAGAATTCCTAATACTTAAGCACGAATCTATGAGTGTGCATGAGTATAGCCTTAAGTTCGCCCAACTTTCCCGTTATGCTCCGGAGATGGTTACTAATATGAGGAGTAGAATAAGTTTGCTTGTTGTTAGGTTGTCTCGTCTGTCAAGTAAGGAAGGCAACAAAGCTATTCTAATAGGGGATACAGACACATCAAGGCTAATGATCCATGTGCAACAGGTTGAGGAAGATAAGCTTAGGGATAGAGAGAAGTTCTAAAATAAGAAGGTAAAGACATCAAGAAATGAGTTTGGGCAGCACAAGAGTAACGCAACTGGTCATCTTTCCAACAAAAAGTAAAAGGGACCTTTGTAACACCTCGAAAACCAAACATAGAAAAATGTAGCAGAAGAACACTAGAAATAGTGAGCCACGACAGGTTTCACGGATAGTGAAAGGGACCACGGTCTGTCGACCTGCCCATAGGTTCACACCCAACCCAGAATTGGTGGACCACATGACCCTTCACGGGCCGTGGACCACCACACGAGCCATACTGGTGCTCATGGAAGGGAAATAGGACCTCCCAATCTTATGTATCAGACCACAGAGCTCTCTACGAGACGTGGTCTCGACGGCGGGTCATAGTGAGGCTCGTCAACCTTGACCAGTAGACCTCAGCCCCAGGTGAAGAACCACGATAGCCTTTACGGTCCGTGGTCCTTCACACGGTCCGTGAAGTGGACCGTAGAGGGGTAATTTGGTATTTTCCCTAAGCATTGGACAACTAAACTACATCGTTTAACCCCTAAAATACGCAGTTTTTGTCAGTTTAAGCCTAGTAACTTAATTAGAATCTACACTAAGCGATTCATTCACCAAAATTTAGCAAACTCAGAGTGAAAGAGGAGAAAGAGTCGACCAAACCCCTCACCAAGAATGCATAAGGTTTTCATCAGTTTCAGCCCCGAAATCAAAACATTTCTCAGTAAAATTCATCACCAGGTATGTGAGATTTCACTACTGAGTTCCTTTCACCCACAACTCTGCTTAGTTGCATTGTAGTAATGGTTCTCCCACCGGAGGATTAGTGTGGGTGTCAATCGCGACGGTTTGGGTCATGACAAAGTTGGTATCAGAGCCCTAGGTGCGTTGATCTCATTGTACCGAAATGAGTCTAGTAGAGTCTTGTGAAACGGTACGAAGTCATCCATACTTTTCTTCGAGAGGCTATAGGACTTTAGGAAAAACTTACTTCTTGCTAGTCCTTCTTGATATGCCTTGAATCCAATTGGTATCTTTCCTCCTTCACTCTATGGTCCGAACTAGAGCAACAAAAGTGGTAACACCATCACTAGCAAGAGAAGATGTGTATAGACTACTAACAGTTGAATACGGTCTCCATTTAGAATAAGTATCCGCTGCCTCAGATAGATGATCTTTTGACCAGTTGCAGGGTACATCAATTTTCTCTAAGATTGATCTAAGGTCTGTCTGTCATCAGTTAAAGATTATGCCTGAGGATATACTAAAGACGACATTTAGGACCCGCTTTTGGCACTATGAGTTTCTAGTTATGTCGTTTGGGTTGACAAATGCTCCTGCAACTTTTGTGAGTTTGATGAATGGTTTGTTCAAACCATTTCATGATTTGTTTGTTATAGTATTTATTGATGACATTTTGGTTTATTCAAAAAGTGAGGAAGAGCATGTCGACCATCCTCATATTATTCTGGGTATTCTTGGGAAACAAAAGTTCTATGCGAAATTTTCTAAGTGTGAATTTTACTGGACTTCAGTTGCCTTTTTTGGGGCATGTAGTTTCAAGGGAAGGGGTAATGGTAGATCCCCAAAAGATTGAAGCAGTCAGGAATTGGGTCCGACTTAGTTCTGTGATTAAAATTACGAGTTTTGTGGGGCTCGCTACTACTATCGTCGCTTGTGAAGGGATTAAGGTTAGATTTGCAGATTCAAGTTTATAGGTGACAACATTCAAAAAGTTTTTGTAAGGGATGGATAGATAATGAACATCATTACTTTGGAAAATGCATTTAGTATTGTTGTCAAAACATGTATGGGTTGTTTAATGAATGGTGAAATTAAGTTATACCAATTGAGGTTAGAAGCTGTACTATGATTTCCTGGATTGATTGTATATCAAAAAGAGTCATGATACTACTACTGCAATAGCAACAATGCTTACTTGGTTAAGTTATTAAGTGTGTTACAATTATGGAGAACATAGGCATATGAAGAGAAAATCAACAAGGTCATGGAGGCCGGGGAAATGGTAATACAGGTAGAGGAGTAGTGTAGCCAGGAAAGGAGGTTGCCCGTTGAGATGACAGGGCTCAATTTTATGCCTTTACGAGCAAAGACTGAGGTTGAGGCATCAGATGCAGTGATCACATGTACTATTCTTATTTGTGACCGGATGACTACTGTTTGTTTGAATCCGAGTTCTACCTGTTCATATATGTCAGTTAAATTTGCCTTGGGATTTGATGCGATTGTGATGTACTTGATGCCCCATCCATGTTTCCACCCCAATTGGACAGTCTGTCATAGTCACCCATGTGTATCGTGTTTGTCTTGTCTGTTTATGGATTTTCAGACTTGGGTTGATTGGGTTATG